>VZTI01000427.1:109277-201921 GCA_013397865.1 Struthidea cinerea
ATATAAATATAAATATAAATAGATTATTAAAAAAGCCCCTGCAGCTATTAAATTGCACAGTGTTAAACAACCCTAACACCTATCAGCCAGTGCTAAGCCCAATCAGCTGGAGCAGGTACTGTGTAGGATCCTCGGATTTTTCTCGGAGTAATCCAACCTCCCGTCCCACCATTTCACAGAAAACTCCTGGTGAATGATTCAGGAATAACCTCACCCGGGGTGATCTGATCAGCTGAAGGCCCCTGGTGTTTCACTGGCATTTGTTTTTCTCTCGCATCACTCCCAGTCTCTGCTGCCTCCCCCAAATCTCCCCATCCTCTTCTGCAGCCTAGTAACTCCTCGGCCTTAATGAGAAGTGGTGGCAGGGATTAATTAAGGGAGTGCTCAATTACACCAGGTATTTTCCTCGGAATTTCAAGCCACTTGTACTACAAGCCCTGCTAATTACCTGTCCTGATTTGCTCTTTTCAGACTGCTATTTTCCATAACCTTTCCGAGTCACCTCGTTCCTCCCGGCTGTACCGACGGAGCTCTGCTCTTCTCACATTCCTACAACACAGAGGCTTTTCCAGGTTTTTAATTAACCCTCGTACGAGCACGAGCTCCCAGGCTGCTTCAGAAATCTTCTTTGCTTCCGTCCTGAACACTGAAAGCTGAAACAATTCAGGAAGAACAAGCTGGAAGCCACAGGAAATACTCCCAAATCCGATCTGGAGTGTGATGGAGAGCGATGTGTGTGAGGGGGGATGAATGGAAAGCCAAAAAGCCTCTCGGGCAGGTCAGAATCTCGAATTAAAGAACTCGCTAAGTTCACTGGATGCAAGATGGGGTGAGGGGAAAACGTCTCCAGTTATTTGGGGAAGGAAAAGGGGAAAACAACCCAAATCTCTCCTGGCAGGTGGAGATTCAGCCTGGGACAAATCGGCTCACTGGCATGCCTGGGTCATGGAAGCGGTACCAGGAAAGGGGAATGAGGAAAGGAATAAATTCACATTTCGAAGAGACCACAAATCAGTCCTAGCTCGTTGCCTAAAGGAGGCCCAATACCGAGGAAAATCAATATGCCCAAGTAAAGGAGGGATCTTCCTGGGTTGGAAGGGTGGGGGTTGATAAATGGAGAAGCTGATGTGGGGGGCCATTAAATAGGGAACAGGATAACCAGCACTAAACAGGCAACTGAAAAATAGCTCAGGGAGAATCCCAGCGTGGAAACCAGAGTCCTGGAATGCAGGTGGGGCTCTGGGCTCTGGGAATGCAGGAATTGCTCTGCCCCTTGCACAGAAGGAAAGGCAGGAAGAATTGCAGGGGACTTTGTGGTAGTGGGGGGAAAAAAGGTCCTAAAAGCAACCAGGAATTCCAGGTGGCAGTACCTGAGGGGCCGGAATCTGAGCAGGAACAGTGGCCAGAGCCTCATGGAAGGTTCTGGGAAGATGATACAAATATCTGCAAGTTGCTTGGTTCCTTGTGAATCACAGAATCCCAGCCTGGTTTGGGTGGGAAGGGACCTCAAAGCCCATCCAGTGCCACCCCTGCCATGGCAGGGACACCTTCCACTGTCCCAGGCTGCTCCAAGCCCCAGTGTCCAGCCTGGCCTTGGACACTGCCAGGGATCCAGGGGCAGCCACAGCTGCTCTGGGCACCCTGTGCCAGGGCCTGCCCACCCTCCCAGGGAACAATTCCTTCCCAATATCCCATCCATCCCTGCCCTCTGGCACTGGGAAGCCCTTCCCTGTGTCCTGTCCCTCCAGCCCTTGTCCCCAGTCCCTCTCCAGCTCTCCTGGAGCCCCTTTAGGCCCTGGAAGGGGCTCTGAGCTCTCCCTGGAGCCTTCTCTTCTCCAGGTGAGCATCCCCAGCTCTCCCAGCTTGGCTCCAGAGCAGAGGGGCTCCGGCCCTGGAGCAGCTCCGTGGCCTCCTCTGGATTCATTCCAACACCTCCACGTCCTCCTTGTCCTGAGGAATCTGGAGCAGGACTGCCCCAAATGGTGAGATCCTTTCCTCTGTCCTCACCCCAGGGTCTCTCACGGAGCTCCACAACAGATCCCGAAACCAAAGGAGCTAAAATACGCAGGTCACCCTCACCCACGGATTTTTCCCTAAAGGATGACATCACCCAGCTCCAGGAAATCTATTCCCAGCTCTGAGTTATCCAGAAGGGGTTTGGAAGGAAAACACTTTTTAAAAGAGCTGCTCACATGCAGCAAAACTACTGATAATTTCTCCGAAGTAACAAACCAGTGTTTTAATGCCTTTTTTCCCTCCTTCATCTCCTGGTGCTCCTGGACTATTCAGCTGCAGAAGTGGCTCCAGTGGCCAGCTTCCCATAAAGCTCAGTGGAGCAGGGAGAGCAGCAGGAAACCAGGTGGAAATCCATTTTCCCAGCCAGACACTCTCATTTATAATCCTGCACCGCTGGATGTTTTAATTCATGAGTAACAGCCATGAGAAGGAGGAAAGTGCCATAAATACCTGCACTGGGTGCAAATAATTGACCTGGGACACCTCTCCAGCATGGTGGGAGTTAGTTATTGAAAAGTTTAATTAAAACGGCACTTGGAATAGAGGAGGAGAGGGAGAAGGAGAGGGAGAAGGAGAGGGAGAAGGAGAAGGAGAAGGAGCAGAAAGAGCAGAAGGAGAAGAAGCAGAATCAGCATCAGAAAAAGCAACAGAAGCAGCAGAAGCAGAAGAAAAAAGCAGAACAGAAGATGCAGAAGAAGAGGAAGAAGCAGAAGAAGCAGAGGCAGCAGAAGGAGAAGAGGCAGAAAAAGCAGGAGCAGAAAAAGCCAGAAGCAGCAGGAAAAGCTGCTGAAGCAGAACAAGAAGTGATAGGAGAAGCAGAAAGAGAAGGAGAAGCAGCAGAAAGAGAAGGAGAAGAAGCAGAAGAAGAAGCAGGAGGAGCAGAAGAAGCAGCAGCAGAAGAAGCAGAAGGAGAAGAGGCAGAAACAGAGGAAGAAAGAGCAGAAAAAGCAGAAGGAGAAGAGGCAGAAACAGAGGAAGAAAGAGCAGAAAAAGCAGAAGTAGGATACGCAGAAGCAGCAGCAGAAGAAGCAGAAGAAAAAGAAGAACAGAGGATGCAGGAGAAGAAGAGGAAGCAGCAGCAGAAGGAGAGGAAGCAGGAGAAGAAGAAAGAACAGAAAAAGCAGGAGAAGCAGAAGAGCAGAAGAAGAAGAAGCAGAAAAAGTAGCAGAAGCAGTAGCAGCAGAAGCAGAAGAACAAGCAGAAGAAGCAGCAGAAGCAGAAGAAGCAGCAGAAAAAGCAGCAGGAGCAGCAGCAGAAGAAGCAGAAGAAGCAGGAGAAAAAGTAGCAGAAGCAGCAGCAGTAGGAGAAGAAGAAGAAGAAGAAGAAGAAGTAGCAGCAGCAGAAGAAGCAGAAAAAGCAGCAGCAGCAGCAGAAGAAGAAGAAGATGATGAAGCAGAAAAAGTAGCAGCAGCAGAAGCAGAAGAAGAAGAAGCAGGAAAAGTAGCAGAAGCAGCAGCAGGAGGAGAAGCAGCAGCAGGAGGAGAAGAGGAGAAGCGCAGTTTGTTTTCCCTACACAACCAGTCCCAAACGTGCCGGCGCTAATCCCAGCCCTGAGCTGCCTCCCCGCAGCTCCGAGCACAGCGAGCTCCCTGCAGGAGCTGACGGGATGCCCGGGGTCCCACGCCCGCTGCAGGGATCCTCCCCTGCAGTGCAGCCACCCCTGGGCTGGCCCTGCGGAGCAGCGTCCCGGACACTCAGCTCCGGAGTTCCCGAGGGGAAGAAGGCGCCTCTGCTTTTAGAGCTGCTCTGCAGCTTTTACAGAGGGGGTGTGCCAAGTTCCTTAACTTCTTTTCTAGTTCAGCTGCATGGCTTGAATTTATTCCACTGCTGAAGCTCTGAGCTGCTCCCCGGGTTTTGGATGGGACAGGATTGAAATGTACTCTGAAATGATGGCTCCAAAAATGCTCGACTAGAAAGGGAAAGCCAAACTGCAGCTGTCTGGGTGCAAGGCAACGTGAAGGATCTCTTTTTACAGGATGTTTTGAGCAGAACGATTCTGCCGAGCAAAAGGACATGCAGAAAAATGAGTTTTGGACTGAATAACAGAAAGTAAAGCAGTGGAATGAATTATTCTGGAACTGTGTGACTGGTGAAGCTGAACTCCACAATCTCCTCCACAGAAATGACAGGGAGAGAATGGAAGTAGTCACAACACTGAGATACGTGTACATCCCAGGGAAAATTCCTTGTCCGAGAGGCTCCAGGGCTGCGGCTCCCCTTCTCCAACTGGGATTTGGTTTCACCAGGAAAAAGACATTGAGGAAAAGGGACAGAGGGAAAAGCCACCAGCCCTTCAGAGGCTGCAAGGAAAACAATCTCACAACAAAGCTGTGGCATGTTTTAAACCCAACTACTCAAATTCTTAGTGCGACCTTTCTCCTTGACCTTCTGTTTTCCCTCCAAGCCCGAAATGTTGTTGTACAAATCAGACCTTTTCTCCATTTAAATCAAAATTCACCCAAGTTTCTAAGAACTGCTCACATAAACCAGATTCAGATGAGATATGAGGGAGAAATTGTTCCCTGGGAGGGTGGGCAGGCCCTGGCACAGGGTGCCCAGAGCAGCTGTGGCTGCCCCTGGATCCCTGGCAGTGCCCAAGGCCAGGCTGGACACTGGGGCTTGGAGCAGCCTGGGACAGTGGGAGGTATTCCTGCCCGTGGCAGGGAGTGGCACTGGATGGGATTGAAGCTCCCAACCCAAACCAGGCTGGGATGAACTGCAGCCAGCACAACCTGTCGGAGCACAGCGGCAGGAGCCAGGGTTTTGTCCCCTTGCCCCGCACGCAGCCGCACATCTCCTGCAAAGCGCTGCCCCTCGCCCCGCAGCGTAGCAGGAAACAGAACCACTCCATTGCTGCCACCTGCAAGCACAGCCGGACTTCCAGCTTTGAGCTGCAATCCCAGCGTCTGGAGGAATCCTGAGCAGTTAAACCGGGGCTTGGCAGCACACCGGGAACGTGAAGCAGCTCGAAACCCCGACGACACAAACGCTCCTCTCTGTGCGATTGGGAAGAGGCACTTTGCTAAATGGACTTTGCAGTAATTCCACGTGTCTCGACTCTTTCCTTATTTCCCAAGAGCAGCATTTCCTCCACAATGATTAAAGAACCCATGCCCAGATTTTTCTCTCCCGAGCACTCCCTGTTTTCCACACTGGATAGAAACGTGTCCCACGCGGTAAAATCCCTGTGCTGTTATCCCTGGGTAGGAAAGGTCTGTCCTAGAGGTTTTGCTGTGCCAAAATAGCACAGAGGAGGTGCAGAGCAGGGGCTGCAGTAATCCTCTGCCACATCCACTGCCCAGGGTTTGTGTGTGCCCTTGGGAAAAGCTGGGGTTTGGGGGACTTCAACTATCAAACAAATCCCAAATCCGAGGAGATCCCATCTCCACAGGACATCTGGGGTATCAAGATCATCACGGAATACCGGAATGGTTGGATTTGAATCTTAAAGCCCACCCAGTGCCACCCCTGCCATGGGCAGGGACACCTCCCACTGTCCCAGGCTGCCCCAAGCCCCAATGTCCAGCCTGGCCTTGGACACTGCCAGGGATCCAGGGGCAGCCACAGCTTCTCCGGGCACCCTGTGCCAGGGCCTGCCCACCCTCCCAGGGAACAATTCCTTCCCAATATCCCATCCATCCCTGCCCTCTGGCACTTGGAAGCCATTCCCTGTGTCCTGGCACTCAGTGTGGAATTTGGTGCAAGCTGTGCATGTCACGGAAAGGTGCTGCCCCTTCCACAAGATTCCCTCGCTCCAGCTCCTTCTCCATGTGCCCATTCCAACAGCACCTTTACTCCAACCATTAATCCCATTCAGGAATCTGTATTCCATTTTACGCAAATCCAGAGTTAATATTTTGGGATGTAATTCCTCAACAAATCGCTGTCTCCCTGATAAACTCATAATTCCAGTCAAAGGCTCAGCGTCCTTCAGAAAAACGGGATTTGGGAAGAACTGGAGTCCAGCACTGAGCACCCACACTCAGATCCCAAAGCATTCCCTGTTACAACAGGCATCTGACACCTGCAATCACCTCTGAAACGTCTTTCCAGGGGATCGTTTCCTCCCCATGCCCAGACTTCCCAGTGACAACTGCAATGGGATCCTTCTGCTGATCCTTCCTCTGGTGCTGGTTTAAATTTGGTTATTCCCACTGGGATTATCCTCTGGCTGCCTCTGACACAACCAGGGAGGTGGGAGGCACCTCCAGGACCTCTCATCCCAAGCGAAGTGGTGCTGTGGGAGTGCAGCCCACCAGGCTTTATCCCTGTGGATAAAATCCGAGGAAGTTGAAGGAGATTGTTGGAGTGCACTGTGTGCTGGAAGAGAGACAGGCCCTGAGGATCAGAGAGAGGGGCTCTGTCCTGGGCCCGGAGGGGACCCTGGGAGTGCATCCAGGTCACCGGGGACGGACTGAGAGAGGATTGTGTGTTTATGGACAGACTGGGCCTGTGAGAAGTGTTCATTGCAGTTTGGGGCTTTATAGGGCATTGTTTGCCTGTTACCATCATAGGTAAAATCTGTGCAATGCCCCAGGTGATTGGGGGACACTGTGGGGAACATCTTCCCTGTTTATAGGATGTGATATCCTGTTGGGTGCTGGGATTTAGGGAATTCTGACTGCGCAATGAACGGCTTTGCCTTTCTCCATCTGATGAGCAAAGTCCTTGCCCATGTGCCATTACTGCAGGAGATCAAGAATGGGCAGCATGCACTGGTTGTGTGCTGGCTCGGGTAAAAGGAGGAGGTGCTTCCAAATCCAGCTGCACCGGATAACTGGGAGGAAACAACAGGAGTCTCCTCTCCGGTGAATCTTTTCTCCCTCTCCTCCACTGCTGATCACAACAACAAAAGCCCAAAGATTAAATCATTCAAAATAACCTGGATGGGTCCAGGGGGCACAGGGTCCTCCAGGGCTTCTCCTGCCCACCACCATTCCCAGGCATCAGATATACTTGGATGTACATCATGGAATGGTTTGGGTTGGGAGGGACCTTAAATCCCATCCCATCCCATCCCATCCCATCCCATCCCATCCCATCCCTCCGTGGGCAGGGACACCTTCCACTATCCCAGGCTGCTCCAAGCCCTGTCCAGCCCAGCCTTGGACACTTCCAGCTTAGAGGTCTTTTCCAGCCTGAAGGATTCTACAATTCTAATTCACTTCTGCTCCTGTGCAGCCCCAATACCGTGGCAGAGTTGATATCCAGCTGTGTTTCAGACCACTGGCTTTTTCTTCCCAGCTCCGAGCCTATCTCTTCCTGGAATGAGCTGACCTCTGGGATTGTCTTTGCTCCTGCATTTGGAGACCTGTGGAGCACCACGGGCTGCACAGAGAGCAGCAGCAGCAGCTCCTGAGGAGCAGGGAAAGGGAAAAGGGCGATTTTAAAATATCCCGGGAGGCAACTGTTCAGATGCCCTGGGGTGGCACAGGCACGATCCTGTCACTGCAGAGCCTTTTCGGGGTGTCTGCTCCAGCAGTCAGCATGGGAAGACCTTGTAGGGTGGCGGGAGCGGGTCTGGATCCAGCCGCACTCGGATCACACGTGGTGGGAGCTCTGGGAGGTGTTTCTCCGCCAAAACCAAACCATTTGGTGTGGGGCAAATCCTCTGTGCCGTGGCAAAGCAACACAGGGCCAGTGGGGACCCGCAGGGGACTCCCATCAACACCAGTTCGCTGCTCCAACCCAAACTGGGAGGCACACAGGATCCTAAATGAATAGGATCAGGAATCACTAAGGCTGGAGAAGACCTCAAGGACCATCGAGTCCAACCATGAACCCATTTTGCACGGCCGCTGGCAGTGCAAAAGGCGCAAAGCTCGCTGGGATCCAGCTGGAATCCAGCTGTTTAGGGGCAGGAAGAGCAAAAAAAGGATAGATACAAGGAATTTCTCTGCAGAGGGTAAGGGGGATACCAGGAAATTAGGGCACCGTTTGTTGCAGTGCGTTTCTGCCATGCACTGCTCCCAGGGCTGGGAAAACAGGACCAGCCCCAGGGTGCACAGAAAGAATTGGAAATTCCTTGTTTCACCTGATTTGTTTCCTCTGGGAGATGAATTCCCCCCAAAATGCTGGGATGGGCTGCCACAGCAGCACAGGGAGGTTTCCACCTTTATTCCCACAACACATCCAAAGGCACCACCGAGGCTGCCAGAGCTCCAGGAGCGCTGGGACACCGCTCCCAGGGATGCACAGGGGGGATTGTTGGGGTGTCTGGGCAGGGCCAGGAGCTGGATCCATGATCCCTGTGGGTCCCTTCCAGCTCAGATCTGCAGATCCCACCAGCCTGCCTGGAAGAGGAGGTCCCAATCCTTCCCTCAGAGGTAGGAGCACATCGACTTGAGGAAAAACGCTGCCCCCTTGTCCTGAGCCCCCCAGAGCTTGCTCCTCAAACCACCCCATCAGCAGCGCAGGTGGAGGCTGGATTCCTCGGGCTGGCAGAGTGTTTAATGGGATTCATGAGGAGCTGTTTTTCCAAGCCATTAAATCCCTAATACCAACAGAAATAACACCGTGTATTCCATCAGGGAAACTTGTGGGGTTTCAACAAATGCTGCGAGGGACAGCTGGAATAAAAACATTCCCCGTGCGTTTACAGAAGTTGTGCAGGGGCATAAAGCTACTCTGGCTGTTGATTAATACATATATCAAATAAAAATCCCTTCCCGATATGCAGGAGCATCGTTCCATCCTTCCAGGTGGTTCTGACTTGGATGGAAAGCGCTGTTAACTGCAGACTGACTGTGCTAGTTGGTGTCTCTCGGCTGGAGGGCTCAGAAATCCCGTTGAAAACGGAATACTGAGGAGCTCTTTTCCTTCCTATAACAGCATTTATTAATTATTTTGAGATGTCTGCAGTCCCCAGCCAGCAGCCTGTTGCCATAATCCACACAGCGCTGGCTGCTGCATCCCAAAGGCAGCAGTGAACGTGGCTGAAACGCACTGAAATCTGCCTTCCCTGAAAAATTTCCTCATGGATCTCGGAGGGAATTACATGCCAGTGCTGCTGTTCGGGAGCTTGTATTTTTTGAGAGCCAGCAGTGAACTCAGCTGTTGGGGAAAGACAGACATGAGAGACCGAGCTAACAAGTGCGGAGGTTTAAAATATGGATTCAAGCTGGATTTGGTTGATTGCAGTTGGGAAGGAGAGGGTGGGAAGGAGCAGGCAAAGGAGAGGTGGCCCTCACAGGGAAACCAGGCTTAGAGAAACCTTAGGATAACGGGATGGAAGTTTAGATAAACCAGGAGAAACGGAGGTAAAACTGGGACAGGCAGCGGTAGGAGAGACCGTGGCAGATGGGATCCCAGAATCCCAGGATGGTTTGGATTGGAAGGGACCTCAAAGCCCATCCAGTGCCACCCCTGCCATGGGCAGGGACACCTTCCACTGTCCCAGGCTGCTCCAAGCCCCAGTGTCCAGCCTGGCCTTGCCCCTGAACTTCAGGCAGTGATAGTTCTGTGCCTGCCCCGATTTCAGGATGGGAGATGGAAGAGGGAGACGATGGACACTGAGGAGAATCTCCTCCCTAATCCCCAGGGAAGGCATTTACAGCTCCTTTCCAGCGATCCAAGCAGCTCAGCCTATCCAGCCACGCAGCTGGAGCAATCCCAGGGAACACTTCAGGAGAGCCCTGGATGGGCTGGAGCGTGTCCAGGGCAGGGAAGGGAGCTGGGAAGGGGCTGGAGCCCCAGGAGCGGCTGAGGGAGCTGGGAAAGGGGCTCAGCCTGGAGCAAAGGAGGCTCAGGGGGGACCTTGTGGCTCTGCACAACTCCCTGACAGGAGGGGGCAGCCGGGGGGGTCGGGCTCTGCTCCCAGGGAACAGGGACAGGACAAGGGGAAACGGCCTCAGGCTGGGCCAGGGGAGGCTCAGCTTGGACAGCAGCAGGAATTTCTCCATGGAAAGGCTGCTCAGGCCTTGGCAGGGGCTGCCCAGGGAGGTTTGGAGTCCCCATGCCTGGAGGTGTCCAAGGAAGGGCTGGAGGTGGCACTCAGTGCTCTGGGCTGGGGACAAGGTGGGCATCGGGCACAGCTTGGACTGGATGATCCTGGAGGCCTTTTCCAGCCCCAGGGGTCCTGGGATTAATTTCTCCCCTAACAACCTCGGAGTTCTTATTAAACAGAGGGGGGCCATCACACCCCTTCAGGTGCTCCAGCAACCAGATCCAGCAGCCTGCAGCCCTTATGGAAGCAGGAATTTCATCCTCCCTGCACGCTGAAACCCTTCCCGGCGTGGTTTCTGCGCTGACATTAAACTCTGCCTCTCGTTGCACATCGAGCCTCTCGCAGGGGCCGCGTTTCAGGCACTTATTTCTCCTGCTTCAGGGGATGGAAAGGTACTCATGCCCCAGGATCTCGATTGTGTGAGACGCAGAATGTGCTGGACAGGCTCCAAAGCAGCACGGACGCGAATATACAGATATAAAAACATGTAAAGAGAGCAAGGGAGCAGATTCCAGCAGCTTTATTGGCGTGCTCCCAGCTCCCTGGAATTCCACACATTCGCTGGGCTGTGGATCAGATCCTAAAAGCAAAATAACCCAGAACTGACTGAATGAGGCCTTTGGTGAGGAATAATTTGTTCTCTGCAAATCTGCCAGCTCTGACATGAAGGATGAAATCAGACTGAGATGAGACACAGCCAGAGCAGCAGCAGCAATCCCAAAACCAACTGGTTTTCCATAGTTATTCCTTCCCACGCTTTTGTTAGGATGAGGTGGGTGCCTATTGGGCCTGGGTGATTTTGGCCAGGAAGAATTTCGTCCTTAATGTTGACTTTTATCGCTTTGAAACTTTGATCTTTGTGTTCTTGAGAGAGGAGCTGGAAGGCTTATTAAGCATGGATCCTCCGTTGGAATTCCAGTGGGAATTCCAGCGGAACCAGCTGATTTTAATCGAGTTTTAATAGCACAGACTTGAAGGCAGCTCCAGTCCATTTACTGAGGCCTGGGAGTTTTGAGAAGTTGCTTTTAATTTGGCGCTTGAATTGTATTTTCCCCTGACTTTCTCTTCAATGTAAAAAAAAGTAACATTTTGTCTTACAGAGTTCTACAACAGAGAACAAGGACAGCTCGCCAGAGTGGAAAAATATATTCGGAACTAAATATTCCAGAGGAATGAGGGGCTTGGAAATGCCGCTGCCTTAAAAAGACAGGAAAAACAGCCAAAAATGAACCAGCATTTAAAGGAAGCTGTGTTTAAATCAGTCACACAGAGGTGGGGGCTGGAACCAGGACCAACTGCAGGCACGAGTGCTGGAAAATCCATAAATTGAAATATATATAAATTTGCTCCATCACCTAAAGGAAAAGCTCCGTTTGTACGAATCCACCCATAGCTGCCAGCAGCTGAACTGCTTCTTCCTGAGCTCGTTTGCATTCAGCCAAATATGCAAATCTCATTAAAAATACAAAGGATGTGGACTTGAGGCCACCACGTCACTGCTTTCTGCCAGTGTAGCATCTGATGGTCTAATCTGGGAATCAATCAAAAATCCCTCCAAGGTCTTAAATTTCTTACTGTTGCCAGGAGTCTGCGTTTGGATTGACCCCAAACTCTGCCAGGTGTAACCTGAAATCCCAAATCCCTACAGAACCTGACCCAAAATAACCCAAGAGGTTGTGCCACAGGAATCCCTCAGTGGCTGGGTGGCACCTGAGACCCCCAAGGCCTTTCCAACCCAAACCCTTCTGGGATTCCATGATTTGTACCCAAATATCACGCACTGTCTGATTTGGAAAAACCTCCGTAATCCACACGTCAGCCCTTCCTCGGCTCTCCTCAAAAGGCTGCATCCTTCTCTATCAATTTCCCAGGAATGCAAATTATCCCAGTGAGCTCTGGGGTGTAATTAAGCCATAACGTTGATTACATACTCAGCCTTCCAACAGATTGCTTATTCCTCATTATTAGCATACAAATATCCAAGGTGCTCATTCCCTGCCTAGAAACTTGGCCGGGTTGTTCCGAATTCCAGGCAAAACACAGGCACAGCTCACTGAATCCCAGGAGCCCAGAAAGGTTCAGGTGGGAAGGGACTTTTAACCCATCTTAATCCCCCCCTGCCATGGGCAGGGACACCTTCCACTATCCCAGGCTGCTCCAAGCCCCAATGTCCAGCCTGGCCTTGGGCACTGCCAGGGATCCAGGGGCAGCCACAGCTGCTTTGGGCACCCTGTGCCAGGGCCTGCCCACCCTCCCAGGGAACAATTCCTTCCCAATATCCCATCCATCCCTGCCCTCTGGCACTGGGAAGCCATTCCCTGTGTCCTCTCACTCCATCCCTTGTCCCCAGTCCCTCTCCAGCTCTCCTGGAGCCCCCACAGCAGGGGGTGGACCTGGATGAATGTTAAGGACCTTTCCAACCCAAAGCAGTCTATGATGATTCCATGATGAGTAAATCCCTGGGATAACTTTGGAAAAGGTGGCCATCCCAAGGGTAAAATCCTGTGTTGTTCCAACACTTCTTGATGCTTTCTGAGTCAGCAGCGGTGGAGGATGCTCAGCCTCAACCCTGATGATCCCAGTCCTTCCCAGATTTACAAGATCTCCTTCTTACCCTGTAGATGCTGAAAAGCTTTGGCAGAGAAATGTTTCAGCTTCCTGCAGCGTTCTGTGAGAGCTCTGTGGCTCTCATGAAAGCCACGATAAACACTGCTACGGGTTGTTGTAAACTGGGTTTTATCTGTGCACCTGGGACCTGTTTTTCAGAGCTGTTATGGTGCACAGTGAAATAATATTTTGAAGTAGGTGTTGTGAGCTTTGGCCAATGGGACAGGGGGTGGCTGGTCCGAGATCCAATGGCCTCCGGTCATCTTTGGGAACCACGTTATATAAACCAAATTATAATTAATTAAATAACCACTTTCTTCCTGAACTTAAATTGTGTCGTTTCTCGCTGCTCTCGGTACGTCACAGCGACACCATCCAACACCTTGGCACCGTTTTTCCTGCTGGAAATGCTCCCACAAGCAAAAATAAACCCAATTCCCAGCTAATACAGAAGGACTTTAATCTATTGCAATGTCAGCGGTTAACACCCTAACTATCATTTGTTGGGCACGTCCAGGGGATGGATTTTGAATTCCGTGGGAATTCAGACAGGGGAACCCAAGAGCACACGAGATTTCAGACGGCACAAAAATCGGGTAATAATTTAATGGATTGGAATTAGGGACAACTTGAATTCAGAAAAAAATCTCTTTCCTTCTGGGTGGAAGGCCCTGTTCTGGTTTTATCTACAGTGGGGGGTTTAATGATGAGATTTCCTGGGCACCAGTTTTCATCACCCGACACTTCCAACCCCGCCACAACCTCACCCCCAGCTAAGAAATACTGAGTTCAAGTACCTTTAAATTTGATCTGTGAAGTATTAAAGGTAATTCATGTCATGTTTGGGATCCATAAACCCAATTCTTTTCCTTCTGAGTGCATTTTTACCCCAGGAGTGAGATCAGGGTAACAACAGAGGCCGTGAGGATGTGGCACATCTGGGAAAAACAGAACACCAGCAGGAATTCTCCACCCAGTTCCAATCCCTGCCTGGACAGGGATTCCACCAGAGCAGGCTGCTCAGAGCCCCATCCAGGCTGGCTTTGAAGCAGAAATTCATATTTTATTTCTATCTCCATCTAGTTACACATTTATGTATGTACATGAAGAAAACATGGATGTATTTCCGTGAAATCCCGGCATTTTGAGCAGCTCCCCGTGGCAGCTCAGCCCAGGACTCACCTCCTCCTCCAGGAACTGTGCTTTTCCTACTAAGGCAGACCCACCAATTCCAATAATCACCTTAATTCCGCATTTCCCTGATTTTATTAACTTAAATGGGACCCGTAATCCAATTGCTGCACAGACTCCTTTAAATCAGAGCAAGGGCCCTGCCTCTGTCCTGAAGTATCCATGACAAATCCGGGCTGGATCCCTCAGGCAGCCCTCCCACGCCTCAGGGCTGAAGGCTCAAACCTCAGCCCAGCCCATCAACAGATACCCTTGATTATAAAATAACAACAACAAAAAAATTTAAAACCAACTCTACGGGACTCCTCATTTTAAAGGTGAAATTTGTGCTCAACAGCCAATTAAATCAGGAAATGGAAAGCAATTAATCGTTTATGCTTTTCACCCTGTTCCGCAGGTGAAGGTGTGACCAAAATGATGAATTTTTACACCTTGTTAAATATATTCTGTTTTTTCAGTCAGCCTCACCCTTTCCTCTGCTCCCATGTCTGTATTTCAGTTCTGTTTAAGAGGTTTTCAGTGGATGTCTACAGATGATGCCAAAATCTTTCCCTCACTCTTTCCTGATGATCTGATTTTAATGCCAAGCCTCTCACTGGTCCCAGCTTCCAAGAAGAGGTCACGCTGGGCTGTAAATCCGGTCAGAGTGACTCCAGAATTCCCTCGCGCAAAATCCTCAGGACTCACGTTCTCCTGCCTCCCACCAGCCAAAGGTTTTGTCCGTGCCTGTCCCTTTCCTGTACAAGTCCAGATCATAAAGAGATTTTTGAGCACCTTCCGGGTATCAATTCCCAGCCTTCTCTAATCACAAAAATAGGTTTTCTCCCCACACCTCATCCAAGGAATGCCCATCCCGGATCTCCTGATTTTCCTTCCTTTCCGCGTCAAAAGAGCCCAAACTGATCCGGCCTCACCCTGTTTGTGCTGCCATCCAGCAGCTCCATTTTCCTCTCCCTTTGCCTTTAGGACACCCCACCAAGCTGCCATTTCCTAATCCGAGCCTGTTTTCCAGGCCAGCAGTTCCATCTCCCCAGGCTCTGCCGGAGTTATCCCAGATTAGTGCCTCGCCCACGGACTGTTCTCCCTGTGTCTCTGGAGCCCACAGCTCCCAAAGTGTTTCGAAAACCAAACCCCTGTGCAAAGGGTGGGCGCTGAGCCACTCTGAGGCTCTCCAACACATCAAATCCATGAAGGATGGAAGGGAATCCCACCTGACAGCAAAAAATGCGGGATATTTAGGGCACAGAAGTGGTCGGAGCAGCGTTTTCCCACCCTGAGGCAAACCCAAGGGCTTGGTATCAGTCACAGCTCAGTTCCGCCACTCGTTTAACTCCGTGCCTGTATTCCCAAACCTCGGCAGGGCTTGGAGCCCCCTGGGATAGGGAAAGGTGTCCCTGCCCATGGAATGGGAGGGGCTTTAAGGTCCCTCCAACCCCAACCACTCTGGGATTTTATGGCTCTAAACCTATCCTGACTTAGGAAAACCCTGCACTGAAAATAACACATTTCCGAAGGTTCAGGATTAGCTGGAATCTTTCTTGCAAAACCTCCCAAGATCCATTAAAGTGCGGGAAAGATTAAAGGTAAATACGATCAGCACGGATTGCAAGCAGCTGGTTTGTTGTCCTAGTTCTTTGTTTCCAGTCTGCAGTCAATGAAGCACCTCCCTGCCCAAACACAGCTGAATTTCCATGGAATTTCCAGCCCGTGTTACTCCCGGTTGCTCCCCTCTCGCCGACACTGGGATTTACACTCACTGCAAGCAGTCTTTTTTTTTTTTCAGCTGGATGGTCTAAAGGCAAGGGTTTCACGTCAGAAATCCTAAATAATTCAACTTCTGCTGGAGATAAAAGGAACTACAGAATGATGCACATTCCTACACCGCTCCTCTGCATCCTGAACCCATCGAAACACCGGGATATAAAACGCCAGGATCACACCTGATGCTCGAGCTCTCAGGGCATCTTTACCTTGGAAAACACTGGATTTTGCCTGGGATTTGGGGATGGAAAGGACCTCAAAGCTCATCCCATTCCACCCCCTGCCATGGGCAGGGACATTTCCGTTATCCCAGGCTGCTCCCAGACCCGTCCAGCCTGGCCTTGGACACTTCCAGGGATCCAGGGGCAGGCACAGCTTCTCTGGGAAATCCACCCTGGGACCTCGCCATTCCCACAGGGAAGAACAGCAGAGGGCATTCAGGTCCTCTCTGGGTCATTAATTTCCACCCAATTAAGCAGTATTTGAGGTTCTGGCTCAAATCAACTGAAAATAAAACGTTCCACTACTGAATTCCAGACAGTGAGAGAAAGGGAAGGGAAGAAAGTCAGGCAGGAGAATGTAGGAATTATTTTCCATCCATACAATCCAGGATTTGGTATATTTTTGTACATTTTTGGTACATTTTGAGAGGGCTCAGTAAAATTTATTTCGTGTCGTGAAAGGAAAAAAAAAAGAAAAAAAAAGTTTAACTTTGAAATTTGCCCTGAAAATGTTCTGTCACAATCACAAACTCTACAAATCCGCCTGGATTTTCACCTTGCCTTAGTTCTGTTTCAGAACTCCAGTTCCACGCAGAACCAGACTTCCACATAAAATATCCGCTGTGAAAAGCAGAACAACTTGAGGCCAAATGGAACAATCGGACCCTTTCCGAGTGATTTACGGCTTTTTTGTAATCAATGCTAAATGCAATTAAAATCAACATGTTCCTGTATAGATCTCTTGGCATGACAGAGAATTAAACAACCCCAAGCACCTTCTAACGTGCATTAAATGTCACTCCAAGAGTTGCTAGAGAAGCACCAAAGTAGATGCTATTCAATTATTAAATATAATTTGGGTTATTTTTCAAGAGCGATGACTCCAGAGTCACCAGGGAGCTGCAAGGAACTCTAACTGGAGTTTTGACATCTGAAATGGTTTTTAAATAATTCATGGGACCTAGCGAGGCTTTACTTGGGAGTTTTTTTATATTGTTTAGATGAAAATGAATCATTGTGGGGGGGGAAAAACGAACATCTGCTGACAAGCTGCCAGCAGAGAGGGGGGATGTTGACAAGCATCTGTTCCCAGCAGCCTGGGAGAAATTCCCTGCAAAAAATAATCCACAATTCCCAGATGGGGCAGGGTTGTGTCCCTCCTGCAGTGGTGGGATGGGGGATGCTCCACGAGGGAGCTGCCCTGCTCCTCACCTGTGTTTAACCCGGGATAGTTCCACTAAAATGTCTCTACAGCTTTGCTCTCCTTTGATCTCAGATCATTACACCCTTTTTTGGGGGAAAAAAACCTTCTTAATTCAAGATCCTGTGTCTCCTTTGATTACACGGTGCAATGTTTTTCCTTGGAAGATCTTGAGGACCATCAAGTCCAACACTTCCCCCAGCACTGCCAAGCCCAGCCCTAATCCCTGTCTCCAAGTGCCACAAGGCATGGGGACTCCAAACCTCCGTGGGCAGCCCCTGCCAAGGCCTGAGCAGCCTTTCCATGGAGAAATTCCTGCTGCTGTCCAACCTGAGCCTCCCCTGGCCCAGCCTGAGGCCGTTTCCCCTTGTCCTGTCCCTGTTCCCTGGGAGCAGAGCCCGACCCCCCCCGGCTGCCCCCTCCTGTCAGGGAGTTGTGCAGAGCCACAAGGTCCCCCCTGAGCCTCCTTTGCTCCAGGCTGAGCCCCTTTCCCAGCTCCCTCAGCCGCTCCTCACTCTCAGCACCTCGATGCCTTGGCGAATTGGTGTGGGATTTCTTCACACTGCCAAGAAAATGGACCATTTCCCACTTCCAGAAGGAAGAATTCAGCGGAACGCCCTGAGGTGGAGAAGGGATTTCGCTCACAGTGGCCTCTTCAGGAAGCCACAAGTTCCCTGCACCAAACGCCAGCTGCAGGAGAAGGGGTTTGTCCCCAACACCAGACCTCTGCGGGTTTTGGCACAGATCTCCAGCAGCCAAAGGTTATCATGGAAAACCATTCCTTATGGGAATGACCTTTGCATGGAACGCAGAACTTATCAAACCCATCTCAGCCACAGAGGGAACAAGCTGCACCTCTGGGCAGAACTCCTCCTACCCAGGATACATCCCGCCCTCCCTCACTTCGTCCCTGTTCTCCTGCTCCTCCAGGAACACCAAAGTGCTGACACACAGGAAGTTCCCAGCTGGAATTTATCAGGGCTGAAGTGCAGCCAGCTGATCACAAAAGCCGAGGGAGCTTGGTCAGCGATTCCCAGGGGGCTTTTGAGGCTGCTGCAGGTCATTCCCTAAATCCCACTGTCTGTCCCAAAACGCCCCTGGCTCCATCAGCAACCCACAATGGATGCAACAGCAATTCAGGATCACCAGGAAGGGACGAGAAAATGAGGATTATCACTTATGGAATGCCTCGTTAACACCTCAGTTAAGGCCTGATTAATGCAAACACAGAGCAGGGACAGTGAGCTCGCTGGTTGGGAGTTGGGTGAAAAGAAAAATTCCTAAACTCCCCCATTTAAACAAACTACAGGAAAAAAAAAAAAAGTCACAAATGAACTTTTCCTCCCCTGGAAATTTTCTTGGAACAACCTATGAAGCAGCCAGGCTGAATCCAACACAATCTACATATGGAGGTAAAATATTTCACTACCAGAACTTACACGGGGAAAAGCGTTTGCTTGCAAACAGGCTGGAGAGGAAATACTGAAAAAAGCAATGCCTAAAATAATTTCTACTATGCAAAACAGACCCTGCAACCCAGCTGAACATGACTTTACGGAGGCAGAAGAATTAAAAATCTCAAGCCCAGCTGCAAATAGAGAGAGTTCTGCTATTCTGGGGTGTAACTTAGGGCAGAAAATGCTGTCAAAAACCCACACCTGAGTGGGGGATGAGATGGATGCAGGCACTGGACACTCTGCTCCTGGCTCCACAGTGTCACGTTTTGGTAAGGCTGGGGCTGGGACTTTGGCAATTGAATTTCAGGAGGAATTCCGGTTTGGTTTTGGGCAACTCAGATGTGCTCGTCCTCTCCCACCTCTCTGTTCTCCTCAGTGCTTTGATAAAACAAAGCAATATCCTAAATTACCAGGAAATCAGGTGGAAAAAAGGAAGAAGAGGGAGAAGTTGAGGGAATTAAGTGTGGGCAACAAGCACTAATCATAGACACTGAGCTAATGAGCAGAGCCTTCTCAAACTGCCGGATGCAATTAAACAGATTCATTTCCAAACCGGCTCCGTTTCCCAGATTCCGTCACCCTGTGCTGAAGGAGAGGCTGGGAAGGGGGGCTGGAGAGCTGCTCCCGGGGCCTCTCCTCCCTGAGCGCATCCCAGATCATCGCACGTGGAGCAGGAGATAGGGATGGATGTTCCCCAGGCTCCGGAGCTCCGTGATGTTCCTACACTGCTGGAATCGCTCAGGAACAACTCCGAGCCCGTTACCTGCGCCCTGCAGGATCTCCCCCCAGAGCCGACATGGAATAATGGTGCTGCTGCTTGTCTTCCTTGGGATCTCTCCCCAGAGTGCTCCCCACTGGCTCAAAGCAGGCCAGGACTCGGTGACCCCGACCGTGGCCTTGCTGCAGAAAGCTCCTTTCATCCTTCCCTCATCCGCACAGCCCAAAAAATCCCTCCCGTGGCTCCTGGGCTGTGCCATCGGAGGTTTGCTTTGGCAAAATCCTGCTGCTCCTGGCAGGGGGAGCAGGGATGGGGCTCTCCAAAACTTGGGACAAATCAGGAACAGCAGCAAGGACAGTTCAGGGCTGAGATTTTTAAATGCAGACCGCTTTGCTCACTGGAGAAGGCAAAGGGCGAGTCCTGCTATTTTCACCTCTTTCCATTAATTCCTTCCCTTTATTCCAACAGCTCAGCCTGGCCTTGGACATTTCCAGGGATCCAGGGGCAGCCACAGCTGCTCTGGGCACCCTGTGCCAGGGCCTGCCCACCCTCCCAGGGAACAATTCCTTCCCAATATCCCATCCATCCCTGCCCTCTGGCAGTGGGAAGCCATTCCCTGAGTCCTGGCACTCCAGGCCTTTATCCAAAGCTTCTCTCCATTTATATGTGTTTCAATTTCTGCATTACTATAACATTACAATATTGTATCTACGCATCTCCCTTTTTACTTTAGGCACACAGAAGTTGACATTCATTTCTTTATGCCGTTTTTGGGATCAATCTCCCTCACTCAGTAACTCCTTTCTAATTCCAGCTGCTTTCCCCTCGCCATGAGAAGGCTGAAATTCCAGGCCAAGCAAGCCCTCCCTGGGAACACCCCCCAGCCCCAGGGCTCATCCCAAACCTTCCCCGTGTCTCCCAGCTAACAGTGATGAGGGGTGACAGCCCATTAAGGGACAAGCCAGAGCATCCTTCCCTGGGTGCCACAGCAATCCCAGAGCCCGGCGTGATCCGGTGCCTGGAAAACGAGACCTGGCAGAGAGAGGGGATGGAGGAAAATGTGATGGGAAAATCCAGCCAGGCCCAGGATACAGCAGCAGCTCCGGGTGGGGATTAAACAAAAGCAATTGGAAAAGATGATTTGCTTAGCCTTACTGATTTATTTGCCGCAGGTTTCTTGGGATTGGCTGGGGAAGGCTGGCACAAACATTCCTGCAGCACTGAGCATGTTCCCAGGATCTGCTTTTCCCCTTTTCTCACTCCAAACTAAACATCCCACCCCTGCCCAGGGGCAGGGACACCTTCCACTGTCCCAGGCTGCTCCAAGCCCCAATGTCCAGCCTGGCCTTGGACACTGCCAGGGATCCAGGGGCAGCCCCAGCTGCTCTGGGCACCCTGTGCCAGGGCCTGCCCACCCTCCCAGGGAACAATTCCTGCCCAATATCCCATCTACCCCTGGCATTTTAAAGAATATCTCTAGGGATCAAAGCCTGTCTCCTCCAAGACTCCCAGGAGTTTCCCTGTTCCCAGCAGTTGTTAAAAGCCAGATTTAAAATCCAAGGGAAGGCACAGGAACCATCCCTATGTACTCCACTTCCTGGTTCCCGCTTGTGTCTGTTAAATATTTCCCGCTCCAAAAACCCAACCCAGGCTGCTGCTCCAAAACCAGGGGGGAAAAAAGCAAAAGTCTCAGTCCCTGAAAATAAAAACTGCATTCTGTCGTCGTGGCAACGAAACTTTTTAACAACATTAAGGATCTGATGGCTCCTCAGGAGCTGCCTCTCGTCGTTATAGCAACAAAAACGTTCTCAATAATTGCTTTTAAAGCCTTCTCTGCCTCCTTTGCATTTTTACAAACACCCCAAAATAATAATGAGCTCTTATTAAAAGGAAGGAGTATTTTGGCAAAACAAGCACCGCTGGCAGTGACCTAACGAAGCAATTACTGTGGCACTCCTCTGTGGGCCGAGTGTGGATCCCAGGGAAAGGGGGTGCCCGTGCCACCCACTCCGAAGCGCTGCTGGAGACCTCCGAAGTCATCCCGGCGTCGGGAAAATTTGCAGCCAGAGCCACGTTCTGGGTGGAGAACGGTCAGTTATCATCAGGATTCTACTGGAACGCTGCATCCTAAAGATCACAGCAGTGCCCCAAAGTCCTGCATATCCTGGTTTTGAAAGGGCTGGGAATTACCTTCCCTCCCCTGGCAGCATCTTCTTGTCAAATGCCAATCACTCTCCAATGCAGGATGATGGGATAATCAGGAGCACAAGCTGTGATGCTGAGGGGTGAGGCAATGCAGTGGCAGGGGTTTATGGCTGCTGGTGACTTGGTAACACTTCCAGGCTATTTGCAACTTCACATTTCCCTTCCCAAAAGCTCCCCTGAATCTGTATTGAAATTTCAGTCTCAATTCAGGAGCGTCCCAGGTGTGTGATGCAGGGAGTTCATTTGGGGATGGCTCTGGAATAAGGAAGGTTTTACACAGTGGTTCTTTAATTTTCCTCCACCAATTCCAATCATTTTCCCATCTTTCCATCAGCAGATTCCCCAAAACTGCCACAGTGCCTGTCTGTACGCGAGGACCGAAAAAAAGCCATTTAACTCCATGAACTGATGGATATTTAAAAATGTTTAAAATTAGCACAACTGCCTGGAGCTGTTTGAAATGCAAATTCTATTTCTGGTCCCTTTTCCCAAGGAATCACAGCCAAGCAGGCTCAGGGCCTGCCTGCATCCCTCCCAAATAGCCAGGGATCCCAAAGAGCCCATTTTGTTGGGAATAATGGGGGTATAGTTAAACAATGCTCAAAAGCCATGAATCAGCTCAGCCTTCTGCCAACAGGTGAAGAGGAGATCATGGGATTTTGGAGAGCCAGAAAACAGCAGAAATATTGGTAGGGTCTGTGGAAATCCCAAAAAGGAGAGAGGCTTCAGTCTGGAAACACGGGTTCCTAGAAATACATTTGCCAAGTATGGAAAATCAGGGGAAACGGAGGCAGTGCAGCTTCAGGCTTTCAAAAGTATGGTAATTGTTCATAGAATCGTGGAATGGTTTGTGTTGGAAGGGATCTTAAAGCTCAGCTCATTCCAACCTTCCGACATGGGCAGGGACACCTGCCACTGTCCCAGGCTGCTCCAAGCCCCAGTGTCCAGCCTGGCCTTGGGCACTGCCAGGGATCCAGGGGCAGCCACAGCTGCTCTGGGCACCCTGTGCCAGGGCCTGCCCACCCTGACAGCCAGGAATTCCTTCCCAATATCCCATCTAACCCTGCATTTCTTTCCGTTTCAAGCCATTCCCCGTGTCCTGGCACTCCAGCCTTTGTAAATGGTCCCTCTCCATCTTCCTTCAGGCGCTGGAAGGCCACAGCTGGGAACGCCCCGGGAGATTCCCCAGGACACGAAGAGCCCGATGAGGGAGGGGGAAAGCAAACCAGACGTGCACAGAGCAGCCCTTGCCCTGCAGCGCTGGAGTCACCCCCTGAGCCCCGCTGACGAGGCGCCAGGAGGGCCCCAGCACCAGTCCCCACTCTGCTGCCCAGCCCCTCCAGGACGAACTGGCTGCTCCTCCAGCAAGGCTGAGCAGTGCCAACACCAACACTCCAAGGCCTGCCCGTGTTCCGGGAGCCAGAGGCATCGTTAAGGGCACGGCAGCTCCACCATTAAGGATGCTGGCGCCCATCTGCGTGCTCAGCAAGCTGCTGCTCTCCGAGGGAACGTGTAGATGCCGAAAAGCTTTGGTAGAGAAATGTTTCAGCTTCCTGCAGCATTCTGTGAGAGCTCTGTGGCTCTCATGAAAGCCACGATAAACACTGCTACGGGTTTTTGTAAACTGAGTTTTATCTGTGCGCCTGGGATCTGTTTTTCAGAGTTGTTACGGTACACAGTGAAATAATATTTTGAAGTAGGTGTCGTGAGCTTTGGCCAATGGGACAGGGGGTGGCTGGTCCAAGATCCAACGACCTCCTGTCATCTTTGGGAACCACGTTACATAAACCAAATTATAATTAATTAAATAAGCACTGTCTTCCTGAACTTGGATCGTGTCGTTTCTCGCCGCTCTCCGTACGTCACAGCGACAGGAAGGGGCTGGAATGTGGATCCGAAGCAGGGAACAGCGGCGATCCCGGCGCCTCCCCGGCGTTGGGGCCTTACAGACACGGAGCTGCCAGAGGCACCACGCTGCAGGACGGGGGAATGAGCACAAACACACACTGCCCCAGAAATGGGAGGAAAACTCAAAATCCCTCTGGGAAATGATAAACCTCGAGGAGTTCTGGGGAAGCTTCTTAAGGAATGGGGACGTGTTGCCCAGAGAGCAGACTGTGCTCTCACCCTGTTCTCCCCAGGAACGAGGGAGAGGACAAGGGGAGCAGCCTCAGCTGTGCCAGGGCAGGTTGAGGTTGGATATTCAGGAAATTTCTCCTGGAAAGGGCTGTCCAGCCCTGGCACAGCTGCCCAGGGCAGTGGTGGAGTACCCATCCCTGGAGGGGTTTAAAAGCCATGTGGATGTGGCACTTGGGGACATGGGTTGGTGGTGGCCTTGGCAGGGCTGGGGGAGGGTTGGACTCGATGAGCTGAAGTTCTTTCCAGCCTAAATGATTCTTTGATTCTCTGTATTTTTGGAATTTAAAAAGAGAAAGAAGTGACAAGGAGCACTCGGGCCCAAGAGGTCACATCCTGCATCTAAGCCATCATTCCCCCCTGTCCTGTCCCTCCATCCCTGGTCCCAGGTCCCTCTCCTGGAGCCCCTTTAGGCCCTGGAAGGGCCTCTGAGGTCTCCCTGGAGCTTTCCCTTCTCCGGGTGCACAATCCCAGTTCTTCCCTGTTTGGGGATCATTTAACAAAACCCTTTCTGTTGCATTTTCCATGAGTCAAAAAGTAAATTTTGCATTCCCATCTCTATTTCCAAACCCACTTTCCCCTGAATTTCAGACTCCACAAGAGGGCTTGGCTACAGAGAGCACGAAAGCAAGGGCTGAAGCAGCCCCATTATTCCCCTGAAAATCCCACCAAATCAAAGAAATGTCCGTTTTGGGGGAATTCTGCAGGAGAGGTGCTGTGCATTCCTGCAGAAAGCATCTAGCCGAGTCGCAGGATCCCACCCATGCCACTGGCTTCACTTCAGGCAGGGAGAAGGATTTCTCCTGAATTTATCACAAGGCCACATTTTCTTCTGGGAGCTTCTTGCACACGTCAGAGGTCAGCTCTTCAACAACCACACCGCGCCGAGTATCAAACCATTCTTCCGGTAATGAACAGGAGCTGAGTGAGGTGTTTAATTAATTAATTTGGAGTACAGTTTTGGGGCAGGTGCAAATTCAAAAGGCCCAGGGACCTCCAGGTTATTTTGATTCGAACCAGCACATGTTTAGGGGAACACAAAGCCTGTTCTGGTGGTGCCAGGACAACAAAAAGCACCGGTACCTGCAGTACTGACACACGGGCAAGGACCTTGCTCACCAGGTTGAGAGATGCAAAGCCGTTCATTGCGCAGTCAGAATTCCCTAAATCCCAGCACCCAACAGGATATCACATCCTAGAAACAGGAAAGATGTTCCCCACAGTGTCCCCCAATCACCTGGGGCATTGCACAGATTTTACCTATGATGGTAACAGGCAAACAATGCCCTATAAGGCCCCAAACTGCAATGAACACTTCTCACAGGCCCAGTCTGTCCATAAACACACAATCCTCTCTCAGTCCATCCCCGGTGACCTGGGTGCACTCCCAGGGTCACCTCTGGGCCCAGGACAGAGGCCCTCTCTCTGATCCTCAGGGCTGATCTCTCTTCCAGCACACAGTGCACCCCAACAGGTACCACCCCGACTGCTTTGCCGCTGCCTGGCTCTGTGTCCTGCACGAGCCCCTTTGTTCATCTGCTTTTCATTACTCGGATAAAACACCATTATTGGCGCGTTTCAGGATTGCTGCAGGCAGCAGCAGAGTGGGAGCGAAGCACTCAATGAAACAGAAAAGCGTCATGTAAATGAAAAACCCTTCATGCACTGCTAGAACTTGTTAGGCTAAAGCAACTTGGGAGGGGAAAAAAACCCCCTAAATTAAATTTGTCTCATGGTCCAAATCATTTAAGGCTCTAATTTAGAGCAAATATTGTCAAAGCATTTCTAAAGCTGTTTGAAGAACCAAGAAACACTGCAAGGCAGTGTGTTCCCATCATTCCAGGCTGAGTTTTAGGATGGGGAGTCTCGGCCAGCTCCATTTGCTGCTTGTTACTATTGAAATTTGGGGGGGTTGTAGCAATGTGGCCAACACCACATTCACAGAACCACAGAATGCCAGGTTTGGGTTGGAAGGGACCTCAAAGCTCATCACATTCCACCCCTGCCATGGGCAGGGACACCTTCCACTGTCCCAGGCTGCTCCAAGCCCCAATGTCCAGCCTGGCCTTGGGCACTGCCAGGGATCCAGGGGCAGCCACAGCTGCTCTGGGCACCCTGTGCCAGGGCCTGCCCACCTTTCATTCTGCTGATCTCCTTCAGGAATCACTGCCCTGGCACTTGTGGGAAACCCACAAAGATCCCCTAACTTTGGTGTTGGTCCCTCCGACAGGGAAAGGCACTGCATCCCAAAATCATGGAAAAAACAGGGACAATGCCCCATCCAGACTGAGATGCATTAATAATTCCTACAACAACAACAGCACCAGCACATTGTCATGCTGAAACTCCTCCTTGAGTTTGCTTCCCGGGAGAGAAGCAATCCTTATTTATGGCCGTTTGTGGATAAACAGCATCCGGAGGGGAAATAACCCGTTCCCATCCCCGTGAGGAGACAGCCCCAGAACAGATGAGCTCCTGAGCATTCCCAGCAGGCTGCAGCTTCCCTTAATTGCTCATCAATCCCTGGCAGCTGTGGCCAGAGCTGCCGTTTAATGGATTCACCACGTCCCATTCCTGTCCTGGCCTCCTCGGCCCGGTGGCGCTCGGAATGCAAACGATGTCCCGGCGCAGAGGACGTCACAGGAGGGATGAGGTTTGTTTGAGTCACCTCCCTTGGCAGAGCCGCTCATCTCCGCGTCATCCCACAGCTCCTGCTGCTCAGCTGTCTTCCCTCAGGGAGTTCACGTTGGGAAGAGGAAAAAAATGCCGGACTGATCCGTGCGTGGTGCTGTGTCCGACCCAGGCGGTGGCAGGAGCCGGGCAGGCGATCAGAGCTCACCCACTGCCGCCACGGAATCCAAGGATCACAGAATTGCTGAGGCTGGAAAAGCCCTCCAAAGGCATCAGCAACTGACCCAGCACTGCCAAGGCCACCACTGTCCCCAAGTGCCACATCCACACATCTTCTGAACACCTCCAGGGGCGGGGACTCCACACTGCCCTGGACACCATGTTCCAAGGCCTGAGCAGCCTTTCCATGGAGAAATTCCTGCTGCTGTCCAACCTGAGCCTCCCCTGGCCCAGCCTGAGGCCGTTTCCCCTTGTCCTGTCCCTGTTCCCTGGGAGCAGAGCCCGACCCCCCCCGGCTGCACCCTCCTGTCAGGGAGTTGTGCAGAGCCACAAGGTCCCCCCTGAGCCTCCTTTGCTCCAGGCTGAGCCCCTTTCCCAGCTCCCTCTGTATCAAAACTACCCCAAAGTTACCCCAAAGTAGTGGCTTAGAGCTGGTTTCTTTGCCATTCCAAATCCAAGAAAATAGATTTTACCACCCCGGTGAGAAAAAAAAACCCATAAAATATTTCCATGTCTACCTGATTTATAAACAGAAGGTGCTTTTCCTTCTCTACCTGCTCCAGCTCTGCTGTGACCCCACCTGGGATTGCACTCCCTGCTCTCAAATTCCACGCTCCTGCTACAACCAAATAACCATGGCACAATCCACGGCCACCCCCGTCCCTAAGGCTGGCTCCAAGGGCCTTCCTCCAAGAATTCCAAGGGCCTTCCCATCTTCCTGCTGCTTCCATCTGCCCGCTGAATATCGAACCTCGAAGTGTAGGGATTAACTGATGGATTGAGAAGAGGGAAGAGCTCCAGGCAGCCAGGCCTAGGGAGAAAATCTCTTGGACAGAGAAACTTGTGCCAGACCAGGACATCAAAAAAGAGATGAGGAGGTCTCTGCAAAGCCTGCAAGGAGCAGGGTGCTCATCCGGGGGCTGAGCCAAGGACATTTTGAGCCCTGCCCCATCCACCTGTGGCAGCTCTTCCCCGGGAGTTAAATTCCTTTGGGTCCCCTGGAACTTAATCCTCTCTGGGATCAAGGCCACTTCATCCCTAAAGGAGAGAGCTCCACACAGAGCTGGAGTGGTGCTTGAGCTCCCGGGGAGGGTGAGGGGAAAGGGAAGCCGGAGTGGAGCGCTCCCACGGGATGGGCAGCGCAGCCTGGCAGGGACAGGGGCACATCGGGGTGGGAAACGCCTGGCCCAGCCCTTTCGCACCCCACCAGCCCAAAAACCCCCAGCGGGGCAGCTCACGTGCAGGGATTGCTGTGACACTGGCCATTCCCAGCAGTATCCGAAGAGAACTGACATCAGTTTTTGTCAAAAAATCAGGGCTGGAGGAGGGAAATCTCATTTAGAGCTGGCCAGGAGAAGCAGGAGGTCCAGCAGCTCCCATTCCCAACTCCCAAAGGGGAGAAGAAATTGCACTGGAGTTATTATTCCCTCTGCTTTTGTCCAAGGTGGAACTGAGATGCACTTTCCAGGACCTGTGAGGCTGTGAGCAGGAGCTCAGAGGGTGCCTGTCCCGAGGAAGAGATAACGGGAGGGAGGACCCCACCGCCAGGTTCTTGTGGAGATAACGGGAAAAGCCTGTTCCTGGGTTATCCCACTCCTGCCCCGAAGGGACACATCTTCCCACGGCTGAAAGGACTCACGGGCTTCTCTTCCATGTAATCCTTGCTTCCTTCTCTGACAAATCAAAATCCTGACTTGAAACGCAGCCTGGGATGTGAGACAGGAATTGAGAGCATGGAAAGCACGGATGGGCCTGCCTGATAAGGCACTCGGGGAAGAGGCTTTGTACTCAAACCCCACAAGGTGCAAACCACCTGTGTTTGCCAAAAGGAGAAAAGGAAAATAAGAGGGAAAAGCTCTGCCACGGGGAGAAAAGATGGACAACCTAAAATGGAACAGCAATTTTACCATAAAGGAGTGTATTTCTAATTTTAGCCTTTATCTCATATTATTTTTCTGTTCCAGTCCACTCCTAGTTAAGTTATAGGTACTTATTTAAGTTATAAATATTACCCTTGAGTCAGGTGTAGCAGTTCTTTCACAGGAATAGTAACATATTGTTCTGCCAATTTTCACCATTCATACCTTTAACCTCTCATTTAACTGCGAGCTGCAAAGCTGGGCCGTGATTTGTAATTAAATCGTAAAAGGCTCATGAATATTCAAATGTCTTCACGTGCATCGCACTCCTTTAATCAATTAAACAGGGCGTTTCATGTGGCGCTCAACTACAAAACTTCACCCAGTCCCTAAAAATCTTACCAAGTCCCTGGAAAACCCAAACCCAAACAAACGACAGATGAAGTTTGGTACTAGCACAGGAAATTAAAAGTTCCACTGGCACGTCCTGCTTTCCCGATGAAAGGCAAGGGATCTTTAGCCTTGCACGAGGAATGTTTTCATTGCTACTGGCTCTGGGAAGCAGGATAACCCTGCAAAGTCATTTTCCAGGAACAAAGATGTTGAAATGGTGACAGAATATGCACTTGAAAGCTAAAATAGTTCATCCCCTTGGTTTGCAATGCTCCTGGTTAATCAGATCCAGGGGAATGAAGTTTGGACGCCGCTCCCAGGGATGCACAGGGTGGGGTTGTTGGGGTGCCTGAGCAAGGCCAGGAGCTGGACTGGTGAGCCCTGTGGGTCCCTCCCAGCTCGGGATATTCCATGATTCCATGAATTACTTTGGAGATGGAAGGTTTTTGGGGGTGTGGAGGTGATACAAGAAGTTTGGCCACTCCATTTCTCCTTTGGCTACAGAAACTCCTCCCCATCCTATTCCCAGGAGCAGCACTAAGGACTGACCATAAAAACCTGGATTTCTAATTAAATCTAATTATTCAACTCCAAAGGTGGCACCTGCCTGAGCCACGGGCTGGCTTTGCTTCGGAATTTACTCAAGTGCTGCGGCTCAAACGCCGAACTTCCCACACTCCCTGCATGGATGCAGTATTCCCTCCTTTTTCCCAATTCCTTTGTTCACTCAGCACGCTCTGTTGATCCCACGCTCTGTTTCGTGCTAGGTTCAGCTGGGAATTAAATAAAACAACCACTATTTTAGCCAGGAATCGCTCCCAAGCCTTAAGCAACGCCATCTGCCAAACGTCCTCCTCCAGATGTGCAGGAATTTCTGAGCATCACTGAAGTGCCCCCACAAAGGTCTCGCCAGCTGTCGCCACGTGCAGATAGTCTCACCAGCCATTTTGCATATTTAGTCCAGATTTGTTTTCATTTCAAACAGCCACTTTCATCCAGAGCTGTTGTTAATTCCGCAAACCAGTTCAGGGAATGCTGAGGGATCACGGCGTGCTGGGTAACTCATCCAGATCCTGGCAACCTCTCCTGACACCTTCTCCTCTCCATCCCAGAAATCCGTTCACTTCCACGCCAGGCGCATTCCCCTCTCTCCCTCTCCAAAATATGAACACCCATCGAAGCCAGGTGAGATCTGCACCCGGGGTTAGCTGAACGAGCCAGGGGTGCTTCGGGTTTGCAGCGGCGAAAGGAGAATCCTGCAGGAGCCTGGGAATTCATCACATTCATGACAATGTGCAACAGGTACAATAATATATTTATATGGGGGGGTTATCAGCAAAAGGTCTGACGTTGGTGGCCCCTTTAGATGGGTTCGGTGAGAGCATCCCAGAACGGTTTGGGATGAGGGGACCTTAAAGACTATCCTGTTCCCACCCAAGCTCTCTGTCGGAGATGGGCATCCCAACCTGCTCCACTGGGATAAATTAAAAGCTGGTTTTTCATGTGTTTCTTGCTTCTGATGTTGGACGGTTTGTCCTCACACCTCCAGCTGTGAGAGATCTCCTGGAATTACCACCCCCCCGGCAGTGTCAAAAGCCTGGAAAAGCTGCCAGACTTGCCCCGGAGATGGGGATTTGGGAGGCTGGCTCCTGAGAACATGAGAAGTTGTGCTGATGTAATTAGAGCAGAGGGGTAATTAGGTTTCCCTGCTAATTTGGCATTTGACACAGACCATGCCAGAGACCAAGGATGATTTTGAGGCAATTTTCTCTACTGATACAAACTCACCAACTTGCAGCAGAGAGAAAAAAAGCAGATTTATGGCAATTATGTGGGTTAGAAATATTTACAAATGGAATTTCCTCAACAAAGTCCAACAATTTAATGATTTGGAAAACTGCTTAGAGGATGCTGCTTCCACATTTCTTGGTAACCAGGTGACCCAAGGTGTAAAGCACCGAATCAGCTCTGGGGTTGCACCATTTTCTTTGGGAGAAATGGATCTCCCAAAATCCCCCAAACTGAATGTTCCCCACAGGTTTCAAACGAAGGCAGCAAAAAATCTACCTCTGCTTGAATAACCATATTTATAAATGGCACCAGAAACCAGACATGTACGGAAGGAGGAAGCTGAGGGGGTCTCTTGCTGCTTCCCAGGGGTGGTCGTGTTATTCCCGCCTTTGAAATCCAACATTAAAACAGAGGGTTCGAGGATTAATCTCGTGTTAATGCAAAAAAATCATTGTGGCAATCTGCTTTTTCCCCCCTTCACTCTTCCCTTGGAGCTCCCCAGCTTTTTCAGCTGCTGAGCCAACGGCAGCCCCAGCTGATCCTGTGGAAGTTGCAGGGCAAAACTGCCCATGGAACATCACACCCTGTTACAGACCCATCTACTTGAGGCTGGTACACACAAAAAGATGCTTTTCAGCCTTTAATCTGTTATTTTCTTCCTGGTTTGTTTGGTTCCCCCCCCCTTCTCCCAAGGAATAAATTGCTGCTTCCATTTAGGAGGAGGCACAAATCACGTTGTCATTACAACAGTGCTAAATGCTGTAAATTTTTATGCAGTGATGAAGCATCCAGGCACTTAGTGAAGGCCCTGGGAATTGAAAACCAGGAGTTGAAAATCACCTCAGCCCTCTGGATTTTTAATAAAGATTTGTTACCTACCCCATCCTCCCTTCCCGGGAATTATCCAACTACAGAACTTCACTCCCTAAAAAATCCCATTGCAGGACGGTTTCAAGGAGCCAAAACGGTCCCAGGATTTTCTTCAGCTCTTTGAAATTCATCCAGGGGGATGCTCAGACGGGAGAAACGCCCTCACCATGCCATGGAGTCCTTTAGGAAGGAAAAGCCCTCTGGGATCATCGAGTCCAACCAGCACTGCCAAGGCCACCCCTAATCCACGTCCCCAGGTGCCGCACCCACATGGATTTTGAACAGGGATGGGGACTCCACCACCTCCCTGGGCAGCCCCTTCCAACATCTGACCACGTTTTCCATGAAGAAATATTTCCTAATATCTGACTGAACACCCCACAACCCCTTCTGGAAAGCCCAACACGCCTCAAATCTCCTGTGGGATCTCCTGGCCCAAGGAGCCAGGCAAGGATTAAGGATGAATCTTGTGCTCCCTCTGTGTTATCCTTGGGGATGGAGATCTCCAGAAGTGGCATCAAGAGAGGCTGAGGCAGCCAAAGGAGCTCCTGTGGGGACAGGATGGTCCTGTTTGGGTGCTGGACAACAAAACAAAGCCTTGTGATCGGAATTTTGAAGGACACCACGGCCGAAAAGGAGCTTTTTTTGTTTTCTTGCCCAGGGAAGATCAAATCCGGGACTGGGAACTGCCCTGTCCTCAACCCCAGACTCTGCAGCCCCACAATTCTGAACCTTCATTGCAGGGTCTGGTGACAGAAGGGTTTGAGATGAGCGCTGAGACCCCCCCAAATAATAACAACCTCCCCGGAGCATGAGGGGAAAAGCAACCGAGTTCTGGACATGTACCTTGAATTCACGCCTGCTCAGGCGTGAAAAGGCTTTGATGACAGCATAATTACCAACACAATAACCACATTTGTGCAGATAATCCCTTTCATCACCCCCAGGAGCCTGTTATGTAGGGCCACAAGCGTTTCAAAGTAGCAGCAATTGGGAACAAAATCAAGGCAGAGGCTTTAAAAGTATTTCAAACCCAAAATATTGGGTTCTGACTCTGAAAAGCAATTAATGGATTAAAAATGAAAACACTGAAAAAGCAAAAAACCCAAACCAAAAACCAACCCACAAAAAAACCCCACCAAACTTGAAAGATCCTCTTTGCCCCATTTATGGAAAATCACCTTTTTCCCACTCAGCTCCATCGCCACCATCTTTTTAAGGAAGGTTTTAGCCAATGGAACTCTCACTGCCAACAAAAAATGAATTTGTCATCTCAAACGCTGGAGCTTGAATTATTTAAAATGCACTCAACCTTTATCAGAAGGACTTGGCATCTTCATTTCCTCTCTGGGATACCTCCCAAAGTCTGCCCAAATGACAGCGGGAAGCTTCAAAAAACAGGGAACGGCTCCTGTACATCTGAAAAAATACAATTTCATCTGCCTTGGTGGGAAGGAAGGAGGATTGCCCAGGACAGAAGCAGCTGGGAAAGGTTTGTGGACTGGAACAGCAGTGGCCGCTCCATGTAGAAGCAGAGAAGGGCATTATGTGGAGAAGAGGAAGGATTTGTCCCAGAAACCATGAAGAAACTGGCATTAAAAGGAGGAAAAGTATCATTTCCAAAGCAATTATTGCCCTGTACCAGTGAGGAGATAAAGCTGCAGTTGCCAGCATCATTTTTGGGAAAACAAGAGAAAGGCTGGGCTTAATGAGACAAATTTAGTTTAATACTCCTCAGAGAAACCCGCTTTTGACTGAAGTCACCTCAGCCAGTTGCTAAAGCATGAAAATGGAAGTCCCTGAAGCGCTGTACAAACACTGACAAATTATCTCGTTTTATCAAAACAGCCCAGGAAGGAGGGGGTGTGCCAAAGGCAACCGCAGTGGGAGCCAGGAGAGGAGCTTAAGAGGCTGAAATCCAGTCCAAGGGATCATCCTTCATCACTCTGTAAGGAATCACTGCTTGGAAAGCTGCTCCCACATAAAACACCACCACGCCAAGTCCTCCTGCCAGCAGTTTTCCAAGCTTGGGTACACACAGGAAGAGATCCACTAAAGGCTACCACATTCCTGGGTAAATTCCTGCCTCGTGCTCCGTTAAAATATCCCCGGGTCTGTGGTTTGGCACTAAAATTCACAGGGAGCAAAGGAGCAAGGACACAGTCACCGTCTGATATTCGGAATTCTTCAAAGCTAAACCGATCATGGAATCCCAGACGGGTTTGGGTTTAAAAGGACCTTAAAAGCCCATCTTGTTCCAACATTCCAACATGGGACACCTTCCACTGTCCCAGGCTGCTCCAAGCCCCAGTGTCCAGCCTGGCCTTGGACACTTCCAGGGATCCAGGGGCAGCCACAGCTTCTCTGGGCACCCAGAGCCAGGAGATAAGGAATGAGCACTACACTGTGCTGGCTTCAGGTCACAGCAACTCGTGCGGGGCTGCACCTCAGCCCTGCTCATCCCCCAGGCCCTGCCAGAGGTGTTCCTGCCGCACCAGGAGTGCTGGGAGCCTCGTTAGGATAACCTATCCCAGCTTGTTCCATGGACAAAAAAACTCTGGAGTACCAAAAGAGCTCTTACTGAGCTCCCTGGAGCAGAGGGAGACTGAGGGGAGACTCACTGGGGGCTGCAGCTCTTCCTGAGGGCAGCTCCCATCTCTGCTCCCTGGGACAAGACCCAGGGAACGGCGGGAGCTGTGTTGGGGGGCTGGGATGGGTTTTAGGGAAAGGTTCTTCCCCCAGAGGGTGCTGGGCACTGCCCAGGCTCCCCAGGGAATGGGCACGGCCCCGAGGCTGCCAGAGCTCCAGGAGCGTTGGGACAGCGCTGCCAGGGATGCCCAGGGTGGGATTGTTGGGGTGTCTGGGCAGGGCCAGGAGCTGGATCCATGATCCCTGTGGGTCCCTTCCAGCTCAGCACATTCCATGATTCCCATAACTGTGGTCTGCAGCTGGTGACTGAAAAAGGCCAGGAATGGCACTGAAAATGCTGCAAAGCTACGGACCAAAAGCTGCTCTCTGCCCCCAGCCATGCCTGGGTGAAACAGCAGCAGCCAGGAGCGATTCGGAGAGCAGGAATGCTCCCAGGGACACTGATTTGTGAGCTCCCGCTGCTCCAGCGTGAGGCAGAGGAGGAGAGCAGAGGAAACAGCCCCAGAGAGAGCCCAGGCTGCGGCGTGTGGGTCACACACAGACACAGAGCACTGAGACTGCAGCTGCAGCCACAGCAGGGGCCCCGCAGACACAGCCCCTGGCAGCTGGGCCACGGCAGAAATGACATTTAGCACCTTGTTCCCTCGCGGGCAGAGGAGGGACACGCTGCTGATTCCATCTTCACGCCCTGGAGGAATCACAAACGGCCTGTGGAAACAGCTCCTCTGGAGATGAGTGCACAAAGATACCGAAATCATCAAACCCCACGCGGGTTTTTGACCCGTGTCAGTCGCAGGCACCCAGCCACGGTGCCCTGACTCCTCCAGTGAGTCCCACTCCAGCACCAGCCAGCACTTCCAGAGCAGCTGGAGCCAGCTCCCTGGCATCTCACTTGGCTGGCTAAAAGATGGCAGAATCACCCATCAGCACCGGATCCACGTGGGCTTCAGGTACAAAACATGATTTTACAGCGGAAGAGGCGAGCCAGTCACTGCCACTGAGCTGTTCCAAAATCCTTCCCTCCTGCTCCAGGACCTTCAGCAAGATGGGAAGCTCATCTTGCTGCCACAGCACCCTTGAAAATGTTCCGAAATCGGATTTCTTTTTGTTTTTCCTAAGTTACAACCAGTAAAAACTTGAGATAACCCAGGAACAGTTGGGGAATTCGTTTAGGGATGCAGGAGAAAAAGTCTGAGGAAGATTTCCCTTGTCCAAGCAAAGACCTTTTCATTCCAGCCGAGTGATGCTGGGCAGGGCCAGGGAGCCGAGCACTTCCCAGGACTCCCTGGAAAGGCCACCCCAGGCAAACCATGGGAGAGAGCTCGGATTGTACATCCCAACCCTCTTTCCAAACACTTCCACCACCACCAGTGCTATCAGAGTCCTGGCCCCTAGGTAATCAATTAACCCTTCTCATTAGAAAGGGGAAAATACAAAATTATTTTGTGTGTCAGAGCTTCGCCCACGAAGTCACAGAAGAGGAAAGAGAAGAGGGAGCCTTTTCTGCAGTGCTTTAAAAAATTGGACTTTAATGGAAAAGAAAATATTGTGTTCGGGAGTTTTTAATTTTGCTGGAGGGATTTTCGGTTTATTTTCAACTCCTTAAGTTGTGGATTTCCTCCCCACTGTTTTTTCTGCAAAACTTAATAACACCAGAAAAGTGTCGTGCGGCAGCAATAGAGCAGTGAGGAGCAACAACAGCAAAATTACTGGAATTAATCAAAAAAAGCCATCTGGTGTGCAAAGCGGTGGCTAAACTTCAATAAACCTTCCAAAACAGGAAAAATCTGGAAAGGCAACGTGAAGGAGCAAAGCAGGAAATACAGAGGGGACTGGAGTAGTGAGAAGGGGTTGGGGGCTTGGGGGAACTCTGGACTGTTCAGCCCCTGGTTAAGCACCTTGGGGGAGAAATGCCTGGATTTGTAATTCTCTGTTTCCTCCAGCAGACCTGATCAAACCCAGTCCCAGAGCTCCTGAGAACTGTCCTGCAGCAGCACAGGAGGGAATCGCAGGGAATCCAGCAAGAGCAGGGGGATTCTGCCCCTGTGCCCCTGTGCTCAGCTGAGACCCCCCCTGCAGAGCTGCCCCAGCCCTGGGGCCCAGCACAGGGAGGGCCTGGAGCTGCTGGAGAGAGCCCAGAGGAGGCTCCAGGATGAGCAGAGGGATGGAGCAGCTCTGCTGGGAGGAAAGGCTGGGAGAGCTGGGATTGTTCAGCCTGGAGAGGAGAAGCTTTGGGGTGACCTCACTGTGGCCTTCCAGGGCCTGAAGGGGCTCCAGGAGAGCTGGAGAGGGACTGGGGACAAGGGATGGAGGGACAGGACACAGGGAATGGCTGTAAGCTGGAAAAGGGTAGATTTAGATGGGATATTGGGAAGGAATTGTTCCCTGGGAGGGTGGGCAGGCCCTGGCACAGGGTGCCCAGAGCGGCTGTGGCTGCCCCTGGATCCCTGGCAGTGCCCAAGGCCAGGTTGGACACTGGGGCTTGGAGCAGCCTGGGACAGTGGAAGGTGTCCCTGCCCATGGCAGGGGTGGCCCTGGATGGGCTTTGAGGCCCCTTCCCACCCAAACCATTCTGGGATTGTGTGATCCCAAAGATGGAAACGAGGATTCTTTCAGAGATGACACAGAGTGATCGGCAGACTTCCCCCTTCCCTCTCGCTCCTATTTATCCATCCCTCAGTGGGAAATGAAGGATGTATCCCAGGAGTGGGAGCTCTCATGGGGACGCTGTCTCTGTGCCCACCCCCCCAGAAGGGCTCCAGGCTCCCCCCGTGGCTCCCGGCCAGCAGAGCTGACTGACCTCAGCCCAGGGACGGTTTTGGGCTGCACAGCCACCTCCCCGTCATGCCTGTGCACGGTCCGACTGCTTTCCATGCACACACAGAGCAGGCGCTTCCAAACACCCCGAGGTCTCCTGGGGAGACGCAAGCTCTGTCCCACGGGGCGAGAACAAACCCTGTTATCTCGGAGCGGGTTCACACTTGGCTCGCAGGCACCGGACAAATATTTAATTAAACACGGGGGATGTATTTAATTAACAGCCTCTGCTTCTCATTAGGAGCGGAGACGATGTGAAGGCAGCACAAGAGAAAAGCCACCAAAGCTGCTGCTGCAGCAGTGATGCCTCGGTGCAGGGGAGAGCCCTGACGTGGTGTTAGCAGAGAGTTTGGGTTAATATTGCGTTGAATTAAGCAAATTAAATAATGAAGCACATCACGCACGACCCACCCCGGTGTCACAGGGCACGCAAAGCATCGTGGGCAGGACTGGGAGGACACAACCACTGAGGGTGCGAGGGGAAAGAAAACCCAACCACACCAAGAAAATATCACCTTAAACCCCCCCAAAATGCTGCGTGTCCTGTTTGTGCTGCAGCTGACCCGAGTCTGAGCGACTGCTGGAGCCGTGGGCTCTGGGAAACCCAAAAGCAGCCTGGAAAATCCCTCTTTCCACGACAAAAATAGCAGGTTTTGGATTAATGGTGCTGAAATTTGACAGGCAAACCCACAGAGATGTCACTGATTTAGGCATTCAATGCTGACCTGATTTCTTTCACTCTTTAAGTGTGAGCAGCTGGCGGACAAACCGTTTTCCAATGATGCTCCCTTTTCTCCTCCAAGAGCAAAGTGTAAGGATGGGGATTACAAAAGCACCTGTCTAACATGCCTGGTGCCCAAACCAATCCAGGTGTTCACCAGGACAGGACACAGGAGCTTTTTTAAAGCCCTGTTTAACCCTTCAACTCCTAACAAAGTCCACGAGATTCCTGCTCCTCCATCTCAAACAGTATTTTGACGTGCTGCAGATTTGGGCTGATTTCCTATAAAATACGAGTTAGCAGCTGGCAGAAAAGATCACACAAAGCCACGTGGGAATGTGTTAGGAGAGTGGATGTCCCTCTCCAATTACCAGGTATGCGAGTAGTTTGCTCGGGGAGTGAGTTCATCCATTTAACCTACATGAGCTGCAACGCAGGGAAATAATTGCCCACCTAATCTGCTCGTTCCTCATGGGCTCCAGAGGGCGGTGATTGCTCCCAGGAGCAGCAGGGGAGGCAAGGCCGGGGGTGAGAGTGGCAGGGGATGAGGCAGGGGCTGGGGCAGAGGGATGCAGAGGAGACGCTGGAGCACGCGGCAGGAAAGGAGGAACCAGATTTCAGTCGTGCCTCAAATTCCACACCTCTGAGGGGAAATCCCAGAATCCCAGAGAGGTTTGGGTTGGAAGGGAGCTTAAAGCCCATCCAGTGCCATGGGCAGGGACACCTTCCACTATCCCAGGCTGCTCCAAGCCCCAATGTCCAGCCTGGCCTTGGACACTGCCAGGGATCCAGGGGCAGCCACAGCTGCTCTGGGCACCCTGTGCCAGGGCCTGCCCACCCTCCCAGGGAACAATTCCTTCCCAGTATCCAATCCAAACCTACTTTCTGGCAGTTTGCAGCCATTCCCTTGTCCTGTCCCTCCATCCCTTGCAAATAGTCTCTCTCCATCTTTCCTGCAGCTCCTTCAGGCACTGGAAGACCACAATTATTTCACACCAGGGCTTCTCTCCTCCAGGCTGAACAATCCCATTTCCCAGCCTTCCCACCCGGTTATTTTGGCCTCCTGATGTTTTAGTCTGGAGAAGACCATTCCAGTGGTGCTGCAGCACTGAGGGTTTGGGGTGTGTTATCCAATAGCAAAGGCAGAGGAAAAGCAGCTCCCATTTCAGGCAGCATTGCACGGTTCCTCTTTGGAAATCAAATGTATTTTCAACGGACATCAACATGTTATGGAGGCTTCTTTACTTCTGTGAATTAGTCTCCTGCAAGGCAGAGAACACCACAGTATTCTTCCTTTTGCTGCGCTTTCTTTAAAAAAAAAAAAAAAAAATCTTTTACAGCAAAAAGCAGGCTCCCAAAAATGAGATATCTGGCAACTCTATTAAATGTATTTTTTTCTGACTATGCCCCCAATAGTATTTCCCAGGTTTCCGAGGTGAAAGCCCTCCTTTCGTCTGGAAGAATCCAGTTACTCCCACACTCAGTATGTGGCGCTAATCCAGTAATCTCTCGTGCACCCCTTGCTCCTTTCCCTTTGCTGCCAGAGGAGGGCTGGGACACCTGGAACCAGAGGCTGGGCCTTGCCCGGGGGAGCGAGCACCACGTTGAGGGCTCCCAAGAATTAGGTAACAGCGATACATCAAATGGGGAAAAACCAGCACACAGGAACTGCTGTAAAAACTCCAAAGCCATCTGGGAATAAATGAAGAATTCATCAGAATAAAATGTTCACCGTGGAGGCATTTGGAGCAGCATCTGCCCTGCTCCTTGCATAAGCTCCCCTCCTTCCCATAGCTCGGGAAATGCACAATTCCTGAGTGGCACTGGCACCTCATTATCCAATTAAAATGGCTCGCTTTTTAACAAAGAAATAATGCTGGAGTAAAAATGATTAGGGTTAATGATTAATTCGAGCTGCTCACATATGAAGTAGCTTTGCAGTTAATTTGGGGAGGTTTGCATGTTTTAAGCCTCCTCGGCGTAATTGTGACAAGTGGCATCGCTGGGGCTCCTCTAATTAATTTGTTAATATGAGCACAGGGGGGTCACCCCGTGCCACAAGGAACAGGGGAAATTATATTTTTTCAAAGGAAAAACAAACCACTCAGGAGTAGTTTCCTGACATCTCTTCTGCAGCCAACGAGAGCGTTTTCCCCTCTTTTCCCAGCAGCAGAGCTGCCTCCTGCTTCCACGGTGCTGCTGGGAAGGGGAGCACGCTGGATCTGATCGGGTAATGAAGTGTTTGATTTAACAGCCACATCAACACTCCAGTTCAGAACCAGCTGGCACACAGCTCCCAAGGGGTTAACCTCTGGAAACAGCACTTTTAGGTCATGGCTGGATTGTTTTAATAGGTTCAGTGCGAGATCCTCCAGGATTGCTTCCCCCAGGAGGGAAAGGTGTGGGTCATTCCCAGCAGGCCAGCCACAGATGTGCCGTGCTCTTCATGGGATCAGGAAGGTTGGAAAAGCCCCCCAGAGTCATCAAGTCCAACAGTTAATCCCAGCACGGCCAAGCCCACAACGAAGCCACGTGCTCAAGGGCCACATCCACATGGCTTTGAACACTTCCAGGGACAGGCACTCCAAACCTCCCTGGGCAGCCCCTGCCAAGGCCTGAGCAGCCTTTCCATGGAGAAATTCCTGCTGCTGTCCAACCTGAGCCTCCCCTGGCCCAGCCTGAGGCCGTTTCCCCTTGTCCTGTCCCTGTTCCCTGGGAGCAGAGCCCGACCCCCCCGGCTGCCCCCTCCTGTCAGGGAGTTGTGCAGAGCCACAAGGTCCCCCCTGAGCCTCCTTTGCTCCAGGCTGAGCCCCTTTCCCAGCTCCCTCAGCCGCTCCTGGGGCTGCTGGCATCCCTGACATCCCTCATGGATCTCACATTCCCAGAGCCTTCTCAGGGATGGAAAGCAGAATTGTTTTGCATTCCCACTGCGTTTGTGATCCCAGCTGTCACACCCTCGGTGCCTGAGCTCTGCCTCTTTCCAGAGGTAACCAATTAATTTTATGATGCCACTTGAGAGGGATGGAGATGGAGTTACAGAGCATTTAATGATCAAAGAAAATAGAGAATAATATAAATAGAGATGTCCTCCCATTCCCCATTCCCCTATTGATAGGCTTTCTAATAAAGGACACTTTCTAATAAAAGAGTCTCCAGACCTCCCTGGGAATGATCCCATTTTTATGTGAAGGGCACAAATATTGCATTTATCATCAGTGGTGACTGAAAGACACTGACAGGGACAGGAGCTGCCTCTGTGCAAGTAAAAATGGAAAAAGAGATGGGCTTTTCCTACTTTACACCCCACAATTTCCATCAGTCCTTTTTTTATTCAGTGTTACAGGGATAATATCACCTGGGAGGACCATGAATACAGCCTGGGTGTGCTCAGGGTGTAACAGAGACTCCCTCACTGGTTTGGGTGGGAAGGGAATTAAAGATCATCTATTCCTTCCACTGTCCCAGGCTGCTCCAAGCCCCAGTGTCCAGCCTGGCCTGGGACACTGCCAGGGATCCAGGGGCAGCCACAGCTGCTCTGGGCACCCTGTGCCAGGGCCTGCCCACCCTCCCAGGGAACAATTCCTTCCCAATATCCCATCCATCCCTGCCCTCTGGCACTGGGAAGCCATTCCCCCTTGTCCTGGCACTCCATCCCTTGTCCAAAGCTGTGGGAGGAAGGAGCTGTCCCCAGGGCTGCTGCCACAGTCCCTGCCCGCGGCAGAACGCGGGACAGAGGTGGCACTTGTCCCACAGCAGCACAAACGAGCTGTGATGTGCCAGCCCCACGTTTCTCTGCCAACAGCCCTTGAACAAAGGCGTGACTGCAAACAAAAACCCGGTCTGAGCTTGGCCCTTCCTGCTGCAAATCCCGATTTATGAATATTGCTCTGCGCCACCGCTGCTGGAATGGCCCAGGGGTGCTGAACCAGTGGTGCATTTGCTCTGCTCCAGGCTTTTTAAATTTGGGATTAATTTCCTACAGGGAAAAGGAACGTTCCCTTTGAGGGTGATATTCCTGTGGCAAAGCTGCCTTTCCATTTTAAAGCCCATCTCTGACGTAAGGGGTTGACTCATCCACACCTGCCCAGGGCACTGGAATGAATGGCAGCCAGGAGATATTTGCCCAAAAATATATGGATTATTTGCCCAAAAATACGTGTATCACCCTTCCTGCTGCACTGCTTCCATTTCAGGAATGTTCATCTTTGAGGTTTAGGAAATGTTTTACCCATCTGCTTCCCGGGAAGTAACAAATCAAAGACCCATCCTCACCGCTGCCTTCCAGGAGGATACAAGGAATTTTTTCCTAAAAATAAGTAACCTAAGGGGAAAAGTCCTTCCCAAGACCTTATCCTTTCATAACAGTGAGCTTGGAAAAGCTGGGGAATCCCCACACTGTAGTTATCCTGTAAAATCCATCATGTGCAGATGGAGCGAACCCATCAAATTTAGGATGGCACGTGATTCCCATTCCCTGAGTGCTGCATGCAGCTGGAAGCCCATCCAGGGGGATATGCCTGTAAAAAGACTGTGGGAGAGAAAAGCACATTGGGAGTGGGAATTAAAACTTGTATTAATCAACAGAAGCTCCAGGAGGCTTTCCCCACTCTCCTCCATCTCCTTTCCAACATAAAAAAGTTCAAGGCCAGGTAGGACAGGGCCTGGGGCAACCTGGGATAGTGGAAAATGTCCCTGTTCACGGCAGGAGGTGGGACTGGATGAGCCTTAAGGTCACTTCCAACCCAAACCATCCCAAGATTCTGGGATAAAACAGAAATTGCAATTGTTACTGGAGATGGGAGACAACAAAAGGAACCCAGCTCTGTATTCGGGCTGCTTTAGGCTTTGGGGTTTGTCCTCCCCACAGCAGAAGGGATTGTACAGCACTTCATGTTCTATTCTGCACAACTCCACTGATTTTACAGGACAACCCACTAAATATCCTAAGTGAGATGTCTGAAGCTTCCATGAGGGATTTGAACAGCCAGCTGCTGGGAAAGCTGAAACTATTTGCAAATATTCAGCTTGCGAGGGACTTTGAACAGTTGTTCTTAGTGAAACAACTCCACACAGCTCCACGAAATCCAGGCTGCAGGATCCTGACCTGCTCCCCTCCTGCCTTCTCCGCCAGATTATCTGGGTCACCCCTTAGGGACTAACACGGGGTTAAAGCTGCTCATTAATTAATAGTCCATCACTCATTTAGCAACATTTTTACTCGTCAGAAACCCCTTATCTGTTGTTACCCGCCTGCACTGGAAATGGTTTGAGCAATATAAAGTCCCCACACCAAAGGTTGTTGCATTCCCGAAGCCTTTTACTGCTGGAAGCAACCTTTTGGGGGGAATTCTCTTCTTATATTTGTCTTGCAAAAACTCTAAATACAACCCTATTTCTCAGCAATATAGGGATGGAACATCCAGAATATTCCGTTAATGCTTCATTTTCCCAAGCTGCCTTCAAACCAAGCAAAACCCCTCCTAGTTCAACACCGTTTTGTTTTCCACCACCACATTTATTTGCACTATTTGAAAAATAATTCCCTGGGATGAGCAATGTCAATGATTCTCATGTCAGTGGAAGAATATTCTCAGTCTAATTACAGGAATTCTTAAAATTAATAGAAGCAAACCAAGTCATTAGCATGGAATTTTATCCATCTAAAGGTGGGCTGTGCTGGGAAGTTAAATTCAATTATCTTTTTTTGATACCAGATTAACTGAGGGATCAGTGCAACTAATGAACTGCTTAATGAGCAGGATTAAAAGGGCTGAGGCAGAAAAGGAAAAGAAATCAGGTGAACCGAGGCCACCGGAGATGTACTGAACGGGAATGGAAATTTTGCTGATTTTCCCCGTGGAAATTTAATTCCCAGACTGACGTGACCACAGGAAGGCGGACAGAGCTTTCTCAACAGGGGAGATCCTGGATCTGCTGCTCCATGTCCCCAGAACCTCATTCCTGTGCTGCACACCAAGATCAGGGCTTCCAAAGACCACCACAGATCACCACAGATCACCATGGATCACCGTGGATCACCGTGGATCATCATGGACCACCATGGATCGCTATGGATCATGATGGATCGCCATGGACCACCATGGATCACCGTGGACCATCATGAACCACCATGGATCACTGTGGATCACTGTGGATCATCATGAACCCCCAGGGACCACCATGGATCACCACGGATCGCCATGGATCATCATGGACCACCAGAGATCACCATGGATCATCGTGGACCACCATGGATCACAGTGGATCACCGTGGATCACCATGGATCAACAGCATCAATGGATTCTACAGGAAGTGGCTGATTCTCAATGCAAATCAAGCGTGCTCCAGGGCGGATCTTCCGTCCTGGTCCCCAGGGCCACAACCAGGTCATGTCGCCACCGGAGCCCAGTGGGACACCCAGCCACTCACCACTGGCTTCAGGCAAGGAAACATCATGGAATCATGGAATGGTTTGGGTGGGAAGGGACCTCAAAGCCCATCCAGTGCCACCCCTGCCATGGGCAGGGACACCTTCCACTGTCCCAGGCTGCTCCAAGCCCCAGTGTCCAACCTGGCCTTGGACACTGCCAGGGATCCAGGGGCAGCCACAGCTGCTCTGGGCACCCTGTGCCAGGGCCTGCCCACCCTCCCAGGGAACAATTCCTTCCCAATATCCCATCCATCCCTGCCCTCTGGCACTGGGAAGCCATTCCCTGTGTCCTGTCCCTCCAGGCCTTGTAAAGAGTCTCTCTCCATGTTTCCTGTAGCTCCTTCAGGCCCTGCAAGGCCACAATGAGGTCACCCAAAAGCCTCCCCTCTCCAGGCTGAACAATCCCAGCTCTCCCAGCCCTTCCTCCCAGCAGAGCTGCTCCATCCCTCTGGTGTCCCACGTGGCAGATGCTGCACTCAAACACAAGGACGAAGCCACAGAGGGACCTGTGGGTGGCCAGGGAGCAAAAGCCGGGACATTCCATTGGGACACCGGGACATCATCAACTGAAGCAGGAATTCTGCTCCATCCCGCCTTTGTTTGTGGTAATTCTGCTGTAGCACCGCACCGGGGAGGCTGATCTGTGCCTCATTCCCATCATTTCCACACATCCCACTGAGTGCACCGGGGACCCTCAGAGCCCACACGAGGAATTCCCTGGGGGAACGCCGATCTCCGAAGGGGATTCAGAGCCACGCCCCTGTCCAGGATTTGAGCCTCTTGTCTTAAATGTATGAAGAAGGCTCATATTTAGGTCTCCTCCACAAATAACTGCCTCTTGCCCTGCCTTCTTCTGGAAGCTCTTGGGAAGGAAGCTGCTTGGTCCTTCCTGTGACTCCAGGTCCAGGTGGCTCAACTTCCACTCCTTCCTTCCCATGCAAACATCTCCAACAGGAGGACAGACACAGCTAAATAAACTAATAATAACTAAACAACCCTCTGGCTAAACAAACTGGGCTCTCCACCACGTGCCAAATCAGCTGCGGGCTTCCAGATGCTCTGGCAAATAAAGAATCTGCTAAAACGCAGTGTAAAAGGGAGAAATGAAAGCAGGCCAGCTCCGACACTCCAGGATGTTGTTTGTCCCGGTATCAGGAGCTCCCCAGTCAGTCCTGTCTCATTGGGATCGTTTTGCAGTTTATCTGTTAACAGCATAAAACCATCAGAGTCACTGGCGGGGTCTGGCAGCCGGGCTGGGCTCCTCCTCCTTTGTGCATCACTGGCTGCAGCCTCTTCTGCTCCCAGCAGTTATCCCAGCAGCTGGGACAAAATGGCTAAAAATATGGAGTTTGTCATCCCAAAATGAATCACTGGAATCGTTTGGAAAGCTGCTGCATGCAAAGCCGAGGAATTAAGCCGTGAAGGCAAGCGCAGATCCGCACCTGTGCACAGAGAGGGTCTGTTACAGGGGCAGGTTTGCAACCCTGACACAGAGCACAGGGAAAATTCATCTCTCAGTAACAGAATCAGTCACGGGACTCTCTCTGTTCCTTTTTCTCCTCTCACATCTTCATTTTCCTGTTGTCTCACAAGACACCATTCCCATTGCGGCAAATGCAAGGCACAAGCAGATTTAGAATCATAGAATCCGAGAATGGTTTGGGTTGGAAGGGACCTTAAAGCCCACCCAGTGCCACCCCTGCCATGGGCAGGGACACCTTCCACTGTCCCAGGCTGCTCCAAGTCCCAGTGTCCAGCCTGTCCTTGGACATTTCCAGGGATCCAGCGGTAGCCACAGCTGCTCTGGGCACCCTTCCAGGGATCAATTCCGTCCCAAAATCCAATTTAAACCCATTCCATTTCAGTTTGAATCCACTGCCCCTTACCAGGAAATGCTGCTACAGCACAGGAAGTTGGCACGGCCATAAAACCACCTTAGGAAAATCGTGGGTTAATTTCCATGTGCACTCAGAGAAACAAAGTCTGGTCTGTGTTCCGATGATTTATTGTATTTTAAATATATGGGCTCACGCAGTGTAATTGGTCGTGGCATATTTTGCATGATGAACGCAACAAATTGGCTTTTGTGGAGCTGTTCCAAGCAGTTGTTCAAGACAAAAAAAAGTAATTAGTGAAAGCAGCGATTAGTGACAAACTAAATGGGGGAAAATGGTTTTAACCAAATCTACTGTGAAATCTGCACCACACAATTTCACTGAAGCCTCTTGGATTCCAATTCTTTCCTCAGGACTTGTTGCATTTCCATTGCGTGTAAACATTCACAGACCACTGTGTGTAAATAACAGTTTGAAGAACAAAATGAACCATTTGCATGGGAATTGAGAGCATTGACTTTGTGACCAGACAATTTTCAGCCCGTTTTAATATCCACTTTATAAACAGAGGCTTTGCAGAGAGTTTAGGAAAAGCAATTCAGATTGGAAAATTGTTTTTAAAAAAACAGAGCTGCATAGGCAAAATGGTATGGGTTTATATTATATAAAAATTATTGTGTCAGGGAAAGGCTGGAGTGGGAAGGGACCTCAGAGCCCATCTCATCCCAGCCCCTGCCAAGGAACACCTCCCACTATCCCAGGCTGCTCCAAGCCCCAATGTCCAGCCTGGCCTTGGACACTGCCAGGGATCCAGGGGCAGCCCCAGGGCTTCTCTTCCCCAAGCTGAACAATCCCAACTCTCCCAGCACAAATCTAAATTTCTCAGCACAAAACATAAAACCATCTCCACACAACACCAGTGCACAAGTTTTAAAACGGGACCATCAACACCCTTCTTGCCAAGGTAAACGATCCACAGGATTTTATCAGCAAGGAGTTCTTTCCTCTGACAAATTCAACCTGGAATTGCGTTGCATCACCTTGGAGCTTTACAGGCGTATTCCAGGCAGGCAGAAGCCCTCGTTGGTGTGTGCTCAAACCCGTGGCAGCTCTGAGGCTCTCCCGCTGCCTGCCCACACATGGAATCTCTCCACAGGTCTTAAAATCCTTCTTCCCCAACACCCATCCCTTCTGTTTCCAACACACACCTCGCGCGGGCCTGGAAACCGCAGGCGAAAGTAATGGGAGGGAAAGATGTGGATTTAAAAAGGATGTAAGCCCAGAAGGTGCCAGGGAGTGTTTGGACAGAGTGGGATTGTTGGGGTGTCTGTGCAGGGCCAGGAGCTGAACTGCATGATCCTGTGAGTCCCTTCCAGCTCAGGTTATTCCATGATTCCATGAACTGTCCACAACTCTGAGAGGACTAATTGCACGGACACGACAATCAGCTTTTAATGCTGATCAGAACAGTTCCCAAAGAGAGCAGAGAGAAGATGAACAAGCCTTTCCCGATGGATCTATTCCCACTGCCTCACCTGGGAATCACACCGTCGTTATTCAAGGCCTGAACATTTAATAAGCAGCCAGGATAAACTCCAGCAAGAGGGAAAGCCCAGCCTATCCCAAGCTGTTCAGAATTCCCTCGTTGCTGTCACGACAGGAGGAGTTTGTACACCCAGCTGTGCTGTCTGTCCCAGCTTCACTATTCCAATTGTCCTAAGAGATTCCACACGAATCTCTTAGGACATGGAAATAACTGCAGGATTATTGATGAGTTCGGATGTCTTTGGATTCGGAAAGAGAGAATTTACAGCAGTGATTCACAGAGGAGTGCTTTTCCACACAGTGAGAAAAACGAATTATTAATGCACTGAAATTCATCACTGTCATAAAAATTAATGGAGTTTGAGGAGCAGTGAACTCACCCCGAGATGCTGCCTTAATTACCCCGTCAGTCTTTTAAGAGTTTCAGTCTCTGCAGTGGTTAGTAAAGGTTAATGCCTCCACTATTCCAGAAATATTACATGCAACTTGACAAATATTTGGGGAAAATAAGTTAGGGAAGCTGCAAAATAGCTCCACATTACAACGAAATCCATCCACAAAAGGTCTCCCAGACAGGCCACTCTCTGCAAGAGGGCTGGCAGAGGCTGACTTTTAATGTCATTAACCTTTACAGCCTAAAATTCCAAATTTTAGAAAATGGGGAGTTGAGTGGCTGTGACTTTCAGCCCCAGCTGGAGTGCCCAGGATTTCTGGGGTGTTTCCAGTGGACCGTGGAATGTGTCAGATGCTGGAATCCCTAAATAGCACCAGGCAGCTGAAGTGAGTTTCAGGTATAACGATACCAGCACATCCCTCAACAGCAGATCCTCTGGGATTAGGAACATTTCCTCCTCTTCCATTAAGCAAACCTTGTGGAGACAGAGATCCCAACAACAAATCGCTCCTGCTGGCCGTGCCAGCACGGAATGTGTGTCCTGCTGGTCCCTCATACCACACCAACACCCCCGGGACACACGGCTGTCCCCAGCACAGGAGGGACCTGGAGCTGCTGGAGAGAGCCCAGAGGAGGCTCCAGGATGAGCAGAGGGGATGGAGCAGCTCTGCTGGGAGGAAAGGCTGGGAGAGCTGGGATTGTTCAGCCTGGAGAGGAGAAGCTTTGGGGTGACCTCACTGTGGCCTTCCAGGGCCTGAAGGAGCTTCAGGGAAGATGGAGAGAGACTCTTTACAAGGGCTGGAGGGACAGGACACAGGGAATGGCTTCCCAGTGCCAGCAGGCAGGGATGGATGGGATATTGGGAAGGAATTGTTCCCTGGGAGGGTGGGCAGGCCCTGGCACAGGGTACCCAGAGCAGCTGTGGCTGCCCCTGGATCCCTGGCAGTGCCCAAGGCCAGGCTGGACATTGGTGCTTGGAGCAGCCTGGGACAGTGGAAGGTGTCCCTGCCCATGGCAGGGGTGGCACTGGATGGGCTTTAATGTCCCTTCCAACCCCAACCATTCTGGGATTCCATGATATTTGTATGGATACGACGTCAGCCTGAAGCCTCAGCGGCTTGTAGAGAATAATTAAAATTTTATCAACTTTAAATCTTCCTAGCTGGGGATGCAGCTCCGAAGCACTTCCAACAGGAGGGCCTCACCCCATTCCCAGGCTGGAACACAAACACAAAAGCTCCCAAAGCCACCAACGCCCATTCCTGTCCCAGCACCAGAGCAGTGGGGACTCAAGAATTCGATCAAGAAGGGCATTTTATATGTGGAGGATTATTTGTGCACGTCTCCAGCAGCCTGGAACATTTGTGTCTGGAGGAATTCGCACAACTGTGCGTCAGCTCTCTGTTCCCAGCACAGCCGAGAGCTGTAACACCCCACTGCAGCAGGAATTACAGTGGTGATTAAAAGACATTAGCGTTGCTCCAGTCCTAATGTGAGGGCTGAGAGCAGACACACAATGAATTCACCGTCTTCATGGCCCACGCAAACCCACAGCAGCTCATTAGCCACGGCAGAACATTAAAAAAAGAGAGAAGGAATATGGAAATGAGCATTTCTTTCCACAAGGAATCATTTCTTTCCCAGGTTCTGCTCTTGTGCTGCTCAAGGATAAGCTGATATTAGGAGACAAAGCTGGGAACGCTTTGCCTTTATCAGATTAAAGCAATTACGAACTGTTTCTAAAGATGCTTTCATAACATTAGCTTTGTTCTCAGAAAAGAAGACTTCATTTGCAAACTAAGTCGGAAAATTAAGATTGGTTCCTCCAAATTTACCATCCTCCAAAAAACTCACTGCCTGAGAAACTGCTCCACCTTCCTGGTTGATCCCAGCCGTAAACCTTCCCCAGAGGAATTTAAAAGTGCACATTTTCAGTGGATCTCTGCCACCTCTCCATCCAGAGGCTCCGGGGAGATCTTAAAGCACCTCCCAGTATCGAAAGGGGGCTTATGAAAAAGAGGGAGAGGGACTCTTTCTGTGGTCAGACAGCGATGGGACAAGGGGAAGGGTTCTGAATTAAAACAGATGACATATAGATGGGATCTTGGGCAGGAATTGTTCCCTGGGAGGGTGGGCAGGCCCTGGCACAGGGTGCCCAGAGCAGCTGTGGCTGCCCCTGGATCCCTGGCAGTGGCCAAGGCCAGGTTGGACATTGGGGCTTGGAGCAGCCTGGGACAGTGGAAGGTGTCCCTGCCATGGCAGAGGTGGCACTGGGTGGGCTTTGATGTCCTTCCAACCCAAACCAGTGTGGGATTTTATTAAAATGGGAAAAAAGCCACAGCCATCACAAAACCCGTTGAAGTCTGGGGTTTTACTGGGTGATAGATTGGCACCAGAGCGTCTCTGTGATAAGCACATCGATGTGCTCGAGGTACACCAATTTATCTGGGAAGAGACCCCAGGAGTGCTGGGTTCAGGAGCACCCACCACTAATCCAGCAAGAATGTTTTCCAGACACTAAGGACAAAGCCACTAAAACACGCATTAAACAACCCCGAGGGGCACTGTGCCAATGAGCCTGCCTGATCCCACGCCTGGTTTTACATCTATTTTTCACACATTCCCATGGAAGAGATATATAACATATTCCCATTCCCACTGGACACAGTGCAGCACACCCCTGCTCTTCCCCTGCCAAAATGCCGTGCTCCAAAAGCAGCTGAAGGACAGCCTGCCTTGCAGACCGCTCCTGGGGCTCTGGATTACCAGGATGTGGGAGAAGCACCACAGCAGTGAATGATCATCCTGGGTAGTGTATCCCATCCCAGACCTGCCTGCAAGCTCATTCCGCACAAAAATTTATGGCAATCCTGGAAGCAAATACGTTTGCACGGGGTTAATTAGGGGAAAATACGCTTTCACTGATGTCTTGCCATGCTTTTGTTAATAACCAGGAGGAAGTGAGGGCACTGCAAAGCCTGGGAGCCTCCCAGTTTCTTGCACTAGCTGATGGAGTGATGCAGCATTTTATTTGCCCATAACTGAGGGGGGTTGTTGTTTTTAATGAAGCAGGAGTTGAATATTAGCTGTTAAATACAACCGTCATCATCTCCCTCCACTTGGAAGGAAGATTTCTTTTAAACCCCAATAAACTCTACAGTAGCGGCAGCCAAAACAAGATTATCTTTTTTCCCAGTGCTCCATAAAGCTGGGGAATTACTGAGTCCTTTTAGATATTACAATGTTTGTCAAGCAACAATTAAAAACGCACCAGTGATTAAGCAAACACCATAAAGCTTTTACAATTCATTTGAAGCAGGCAAATATTTGTGCAGCCAAATAAAAAAATCCCAACCAGCCTTGAAGTATTTGGTTCTCTGAAGACTCAAAATCCCTCATTTTGAAAATGGGTTTTTAAAAACTCCCTTTAAGACTCCGAGGCCGCCCAACCTGGCCTTGGAAACTTGCAGGGATGGGGCAGGCACAGATTTTTTGGGGACATCAGCAATGGCACACAAATAATTGTTACTTACTTGCATTTACAGCCAAGAATCCCCACACAGCACTGATTGTATGGGATAAACCAGCCCCCTCCCAGGAAGCTTCCAATCTCAGGCTTAGTGTAAATTCAAATTACCCCAGTTTTCCACACACCTGTGCTAAAAGGCAGGTGGGGGCTTATCCAAAATCGAGCTTCCAGAACAAAGCAGGAATCCCAACCCATTCTGAAACTGTGAGCTTCACTCCAGGTGTATTTTTCCCTCCAATAAAAGGAAATGCCATCCCCTGGGAAAGGCGGGACAGTGGGGATGAGCTCTGCAGGGCCCCTGATGTCCCCACGCAAACTGGGCCACATCCAAACAGCTCTGAATCTGAAGGAGGAGAGCACTTTAAAGCTGTTAAATCTTCCCCAGACACCGCAGAGCAGAATAAAGAGGGTTTTAACCACTTTTCCCTGTTTTGTCACCACTACCTGCGGCAGCCCTGACCGCTCTCCCCCTCTCCCACACTCCCCATTCCCATGCGCTCCCCTCCCTCCTGCCAGCAAGTGTTTATCCAGCTGTAGGGAAAAGTGTACTCTGAGGTTAAAAAATAACCCAAAGGGATGTTTTTAGCATGTTAGGGGGGGTTCATGTTTAACCCAGACTCCTTCCCAGCGCAGTTCCTGTGTCCCTGGACGCAGAGGTGTGCACTGGAACAACGGGAGATGGACATTGCTGCGTCCCCTCGGGAACAGCAGGAGCAAAGGTGGGATCCCTGACCCCCCACACCTCCCAGGAGGGCACTTAGAGAGCTGCTGCTGCCAAACTGCCCTCCTAACTCGGGATAATGCTCGGGAGACGCGGCTTGAGAGTTTTAGGTTGGACATGAAGGAAAACTTCTTTTCCAAGCAGGTGTCCCTCTGGTTCAGGGCACCTTCAGGGTGCCGAGAGCTGTTGGACAAAACCCCTCTCCGAGAGGAAGGCTGGAGAAGCTTTGCTGAGGTCCTTTCCAACCAACACAAGCCCAGGATCATGGGAAGTGTGTGATTATCACAGGCAGAGCACCCGAGTTTCTCCTTCACACCCAAAGCACGGCAGCCTTCACCTGCTTCCCTAAACCGGCTCAATTCTCCTAAATCCCCCCCATTTCCCCAAAGAACAAAGCCAACAGCGCTGTTTCAGGAGAGTATCTGACAACAGTAAATCTGTATTTGGGATCTCTGGCAACGGAAGAATCACAGCAGTGCTCGGAAATGGTGAAGGATTACAAAAGCAGAGGCAGAAGAAATTCAAAGAACAAAAAGGACTCTAAAGAGGTTCAAGAGACTCCTCAAACAGAGAGTACAGGATCTAATCAGATGCTGAACAGCCTTTAAGTGGAGAATGAGGGCCAGGAAGGCGGGAGAGGCACATCCCAGCAGCGCCTCTGCTATGGACACTCGGGTGTATCCGGGCAAAACCCTACGGAAATGGGGCTGGTGACACGGGAAGTGGGGCTGGTGACATGGATAAACCCACCACGTGCCATTTTCACACCCACTCAGCCAGTTCATCCCACTCCGGGCAGCTCCTGTCCCCCTCATCAGCTCCCCACCCACAGGTGCTCCTCCTCCCACCTCCTTCCCATCCCCTCTAAGGACGCGCCCAGCCCTGAAGCTCTGGGCATCCCACTGAGTTCCCAGCATGAATCCTTGGAGAACTCCCTGCCATTTGCTCCTCGATTTTCTTTTTTCTGGTGTAAGCTGTTAGGAACGTGATCCTCTCCCTATATCCATCATAAAGATGCTTACTCTGCGTGACCTTTTCGGTGCTGCTCAAATTCCTCCTGGAAGAGCCCTTGGTTTCACAGTGCCCTCCTCATGCTCACCCCGTGGGGATGGAATTTCCAGGGGGCTTTGCCCAGGAGGCCTCTTTAAAGAAATGAAAGAAAAGGGGTTTTTCCTCCATGTGGCTCCATGTCTGACGGTGTTAAAAGCACCACAGCCTGATGGTCTGGCACGCCAGGAATGACCTACCCTCAAATCACAGAATCCCCGGATCCCTGAGGCTGGGAAAGCCCTCCCAGCCTGTGGAGTCCAAGCTGTGCCCGATGCCCACCTTGTCCCCAGCCCAGAGCACTGAGTGCCACCTCCAGCCCTTCCTTGGACACCTCCAGGGATGGGCACTCCAAACCTCCCTGGGCAGCCCCTGCCAAGGCCTGAGCAGCCTTTCCATGGAGAAATTCCTGCTGCTGTCCAACCTGAGCCTCCCCTGGCCCAGCCTGAGGCCGTTTCCCCTTGTCCTGTCCCTGCTCCCTGGGAGCAGAGCCCGACCCCCCCGGCAGCCCCCTCCTGTCAGGGAGTTGTGCAGAGCCACAAGGTCCCCCCTGAGCCTCCTTTGCTCCAGGCTGAGCCCCTTTCCCAGATCCCTAATGCTGCCAATATTTGCTCAAGTTTGGGATGCCGTAGAGGGCTGTAGTTTACTTGCATTTATCTGCTCTGAAGTTCCTTGGCAAAGATGGATTTCATATTATTTAAGTGCCAGTGTTAAAAGCATTTGGATACCAAATAAATTGACAAAACTGCAGATAGGCTTTTTAATTAAAAAAAAAAAGGCACCAAACAACTTCTCTGTATTGCACGATTGAAAAACTCATTATATTTCATGAATTGCATCTTCTCTGGGAATGGACTTGGAATGGGAGCACTTTTATTTATCTTTAGGCTGCAATAAAACCCATTCAGACAACAGAAATGTTGACAACTGCATTCACTCCTCTGAAGTTATTTGCAAAACCCTTTTACTCCAGAACATCAAAGTCAGTAGTGTTTGAAATGGGTTTGGTGAAGCTCTGCCCTTTGCAGCCTCTGCCTGACGCCCAGCTGGAGGAAATGAGATTTAAATAGTGTCTCTGTTTTAATTAACTGACGGAATGAGGAGCGTGGGAAGAGGCTCAGCTATGTTTTGTTAGTTCTTTGTTTTTTCAGGGGAGTCCATGGCCTCTGTACACAGCAGAAAGTGCAGGTGCCACCCTAAAGCTGTCTTCTCCTTTCCTCTGACATGTCCTGGATTGGTTTTTTGATGGGAATTGAGTTGAACTCCGGACATTTGCATTGAACTCCAGACATCTGAAGCAATCTGACAGCACCAGGAATTAAGTGCAGAGATCTGAACAAGGCAGAATCCTGGCTGGCTTTGAAGAAATTGAATTGTCTTTTTTTCTTGTATTTGTTTTTCTGCTCTGAGGTTACTCTGCCTGACTTACCTATAGTAGAGGGCAGGAGTAGGGGCTGATTAAATTCACACAACTCACCCAACTCGGAGCCTGTCTTTTAAACTTGGATTTTCTTCACTGGCAAGGCAAAGGGAAGGATGTTTTTGTGGCTGAGTGTCAGTGTTGAAGAAAGCAGCACTTGGGGACTGTGATTGTCCCTCTGGGCTGGCCCTGCTGAGGGACCTCGAGGGCTGTGTCCAGTCCTGGGCCCTCCCGGCCAGAGAGCCCTGGAGGGGCTGGAGCGTGTCCAGGGCAGGGAGCAGAGCTGGGAAGGGGCTGGAGCCCCAGGAGCGGCTGAGGGAGCTGGGAAAGGGGCTCAGCCTGGAGCAAAGGAGGCTCAGGGGGGACCTTGTGGCTCTGCACAACTCCCTGACAGGAGGGGGCAGCCGGGGGGGGTCGGGCTCTGCTCCCAGGGAACAGGGACAGGACAAGGGGAAACGGCCTCAGGCTGGGCCAGGGGAGGCTCAGGTTGGACAGCAGCAGGAATTTCTCCATGGAAAGGCTGCTCAGGCCTTGGCAGGGGCTGCCCAGGGAGGTTTGGAGTGCCCATGCCTGGAGGTGCCCAAGGAAGGCCTGGAGGTGGCACTCAGCGCTCTGGGCTGGGGACAAGGTGGGCATCGGGCACAGGGTGGATTGGATGATCCTGAAGGTCTTTTCCAGCCTCAATGATTCTGTCCTTGGAATCATTATTATTATTGGAATTATTATTATTCCATAAATTTGATTATTATTGCATCATTGCCACAAGCCGATGGATTTATGGTTAGAAGGTCGATACCTTGGAGGAGATGTCAGCTGTTTGGTCCCGGAGCACTGCAGCTGAAAAAGCCAGGGAGTCTGATGAGACACCACACAATCCCCAAACATACACTGGGATTTTCAGCTCCTCTCCAGAATTTGATGCGTAGCATTAATCAGTATTTTAAACTGACATGTCAGAGCAGTAATACGGACCTGTGGCAGAGGAAGGCTCGGGCTGCCCTACACAGCCTTCTCCTCACTTGAAACATCTCCCGTCTGGGCTGTGTAAAAAAATCCCACTTCAAACGACATCCCTGAAATGGAGACACGGAGCAGCCCCGCTATCAAAGCACTAGGCAATCAAAGCACGGGGAGAGTACCAGCAATAAGGATGGAATGCTGAACGCTGCATAATGAAGAGATTTCCTTTCATCAACACAGGAATTGTCTGCAAAACATCTACAACAGCAAGGCTGCTCCTTGTTCCCTCAGGCTGGAGTTTCACCCCTGCCAGCAGAGCGGGGGTGAAGCCCTCCTGTGCAAAGTCACACTCGTGCCCTTAAAAACCTTCCAGGGACCTTCACTCCCATGGAACACATCAGCAGGGAGATCACGGGAGCTCAGCTTGGAAAGGCAGGAGCCTCCACAGTGGCTCTGTGTTTGGGTTAGGCTCAGCTTCCCGGCTGGAGGAGCAGCCCAGCCCTTTACTCTGCTATTCTCCCCCTCTGCCCCGCTCTGGTGAGACCCCACCTGCAGAGCTGCTTCCAGCTTGGGGGTCCCCAACAAAAAAAGGGCCTGGAGCTGCTGGAGAGAGTCCAGGGGAGGCCACGGAGCTGCTCCCAGGGTTGGAGCCCCTCTGCTCTGGAGCCAGGCTGGGAGAGCTGAGGGTGCTCACCTGGAGAAGAGAAGGCTCCAGGGAGAGCTCAGAGCCCCTTCCAGGGCCTAAAGGGGCTCCAGGAGAGCTGGAGAGGGACTGGGGACAAGGGATGGAGGGATAGGACACAGGGAATGGCTTCCCAGTGCCAGAGGGCAGGGATGGATGGGATATTGGGATGGAATTGTTCCCTGGGAGGGTGGGCAGGCCCTGGCACAGGGTGCCCAGAGCAGCTGTGGCTGCCCCTGGATCCCTGGCAGTGCCCAAGGCCAGGCTGGACATTGGGGCTTGGAGCAGCCTGGGGCAGTGGAAGGTGTCCCTGCCCGTGGCAGGGGTGGCATGGGATGGTGTTTAAAAGGTCCCTTCCAACCCAAACCATTCCACGATTCTGTGAAGAAGCCCCACGATGACAGAACCGCACCCACTCTTCACACCCAGCAGCTCCGAACCCCAGAGCAGCTCCATGTTTGTGCCCAGGCATTCAAAGGATGCAGAGAATCCAGCCCAGCTGAGCCAGGGGCAAACCTGAGGCCCGGACTCTGGTCCCAGCCCCCTGACTGAGCTGATCCCAAGATCCCAGGAGAAGTAACCATGGATTGAGATGTTGTTCTATGCACCTTCTCCACAGACGCCTTTTCTCTTTTGTGTGCTGCAGGGAATGGGAATGCTTTCCTCCTAGCACTCTCCATATGAGAAACCTTCCCCACTACTGTCATCCAGCTGGAATTCAGGAGAGCTTGAATGGAAGAAGAAAGAGCTGCTGTTTTCTCCTGTTCTTTGTGCTGATTCCAAGAATTCAATTTTGAGGGGATCGTGCTCCCCGAATAGGAGGCGGCAAACAATTTTCTTGCTGCAGGTTCAGCTGGGTATTTTTTGGGAAAGACTAAGAAGTTGGATTGTGGTGCCAGCCCCAAAACGAGCAGGGTGATGTACAAGAGGACACCGAGCCTGCTGGAAGGAACTCCAGATTCCTAGAGGTAGATCAGCAAGGACAGATGGGGAAAAGCAGGGGGAAAAAAAAATACCCACTACCAAAGTCAGCAGGGTAGTAGGAGAGACACGTTTGCCTCTGTTTTGTTACCCATACATTAAACACAACCCCCAGCACTGTGGAGTGCCGCACATGGCACATCCATCTGTTCCACCCACACCTCGCACTCCGAAAATAGCCATCCCCAAAACCCAGCGCCATGTCCAGAGCGGGCCACCCACTCCCAGCACAACTCCCAGCAGCTCTGTCAGCCACAACAAACTCCACAGGCCCCCCCCGACTGCCCGCAAAAGCTGCTCCCCATCCCCTCCTGGGCAATCCCACACGCGCTGCCAGCTTGTATCCCCCTGGCAGTGCCCAAGGCCAGGCTGGACATTGGGGCTTGGAGCAGCCTGGGACAGTGGAAGGTGTCCCTGCCCGTGGCAGGTGGTGGAATGGGATGGGTTTTAAGATCCCTTCCAAACCAAACCATTCTGGGATTCTCGGAATTCCCCTGATTTTGTCTCCTCCCCTCCAGGGATGTCCAGACACAAGGGGAAGGTGCTTTCCACTGATCCAGCCCCATCCCAGGGCTGCCCTGCCTTGTTCTGAGCCTTGCCATAGCTAGAAAGGCCTGGAAAACAAGGAAACCTTCACTGACATTACACTTGTGGAGTATTTAAAAGAAGAATAATTTCAGTGTCGGTGTTCACACACATTTTTCCTCACAATAACCCCACAGTATTATGAAAGATGGGGGGGGGTAGTAATTAAAATTAATAATCAGTGAAACCTGTAGTAGGTTTAACGCTGAAAAAATCCCCCATTGCCTGTGGGCTGCAGAGACCTGGAGCCCATTGCTGCCTGAGAAGCAGAGGCAGCAGGATGCTCCTGATCCCAAGGGATCAGCCAGGAGAGATGGCTGAAAGCAATAAAAATTGCAGTAACTTTTACTGACGGGTACCGTATTTGAGCTTATTTTAGGGAGATGGTTCTGTGATTCCCTTAATGGAAGTGTATTGGAAGTGATGGGCTGGAGATGCAGGGAAGCACAACTCCTCCAATACAATCAATCAAATGTTCACATTAATCCAGTGCCTCTCAGAAAGAAACCTTGAATTACGATGGGCAAAACAATCTTTAAAAACTCTGCTTTTACGGACAGCTTGGTGTGATTTCATGCCATCAAGGAGCTTCTAAAGGTGGCTTCAGAGAACAGAAGGCAGTTGTTGCTTTGGTTCTGAAACACAAATTGGGTCCGCTTTGGTACCAAGTGGCTTTTTGTCCCCCAGTTAGAACCAGGAAATAGTCTGGAATGAGAAATTTTATATAATGTGGGGCAAATCCAGCCCCTGTGCTGTCTGTTGCATTTTAATCGGGGAAAGGACCACGTGTCACTGAGCCCATAAATTAGTATTTATGGCAAATACTACATTGCATCCCCTTGTTTATCAAACTCTGCCCAGAGCAAAGCTTTGCTGTCGACAGCAAAGTTCAGTCACCTCATTTCTCACAGCTGCTCTGGCCATATTTCAAACATCAGCAACATTTTCGGTGACATCCATAAAAAGGGATGAAATGGGAGCTCTTATGAGCTAATTATCCGACATCTGCTGTTAATATTAACTAATTCTTCAAGGGCTGCACAGAGAAAGTCATCATCTCCTTATAACCGTGTTTAAGTGATGGGATCTCAGCTCATTCCGCTCTGCAATTAAATCAACGTGAAAAATATCAACAAAATTATTTCCACCAGTATTTCAGAGCAACTGAAGCACTCCATTTCCCCTGCCTGGTGATCACCCTCCTTCTGTACCAGACACAACAAACGCTACTTTGTTATTTATCGCTGCTTTGTCTGCTCGGTCAAACAGGTCTAGAGAGTTTTTAAACATGGCTTTAACACCGAAAGGTTTTCCTATAAATAAATACCCAGTCTTAAAGCTGCCCACAATGCCAGCACCTCCAGCTGTTCACCTGGAGAGGAGAAGGCTCCAGGGAGAGCTCAGAGCCCCTTCCAGGGCCTAAAGGGGCTCCAGGAGAGCTGGAGAGGGACTGGGGACAAGGGATGGAGGGACAGGACACAGGGAATGGCTTCCCACTGCCAGAGGGCAGGGATGGATGGGATATTGGGAAGGAATTGTTCCCTGGAAGGGTGGGCAGGCCCTGGCACAGGGTGCCCAGAGCAGCTGTGGCTGCCTCACCTCTTCCTCCAGCACCTTCTTTAAGGCTTTAGAAAAGGGGATAGGAAGCAGAGCCTGGGAAACTTGTGAATCCCGGAATCCCAGACTGGTTTGGGGTGGATGGGACCTCAAAGCCCATCCAGGGCCACCCCTGCCATGGGCAGGGACACCTTCCACTGTCCCAGACTGCTCCAAGCCCCAGTGTCCAGCCTGGCCTTGGGCACTGCCAGGGATCCAGGGGCAGCCACAGCTGCTCTGGGCAGCCTTACTCCAACACACCTGGGGATGTTTCAGGTACACAATGATCCCTGGTGGTGAATAAATTTTTCATTCTGTTTTCCTCATCTCTCTTGGATTGGTCTGTCCCTCACCCATCCCTGTGCCTGTATCTCCAGAGCCACGGGGATGCCATCCTGAATATGCTCCTGAACAAGGAGAGGGGAAAAAAACTCCTGCTACACCTCGTCCATTGTCCTCAACATCATTTTCTCATGATCATCCCCTTGGAGGAATAATCCAAACCCATTTTGTCACATTACTTGCAAAACCTGTAAAGGTCACAGAAAAATACAGGCAGTGAAAGGGTGAGTTTAAATTACTTTCTCCCAGGATATATCCATTTATATATCCATTTATCTCCCACCAGGCACACCGGACTGGCTGGGCCATCCCAGGTTTCTGATGTCCAAGTAATATCAGAGAGATTTGAATCGAACAGGGGAGCGTCTAAAGCCAACTTCTTTCCAAAGCGTGTTTTAAGGAAAGCGGAACGAACTTTACCCTGGCTCCTGTAATCGTTAGAGGAGAACATCTGAGGGCAACATCCTTCTGCAAGGCTTTTAACGAGCCTCCGCAGTTTTAACTGGCTGCTCGCTGCTGCCTGATTTTTCCTCACAAATTATCCATGTTCCCGAGCTCCTCGCAAAGTCCTGCCATTCCTGGGGCTGCACAGGACTCCATTAAAACAAAAACAGCGGTGGAAAATCCAAACTCATCCAGGCTTGGCAAGGAACGGCTGAGCTCCCGCCTTAATCCCGCGGCGCTGCGCCGGGTTTTGTTCAATCAGTGCAGCTGGCAAGCACAGCAGCTTGAGGAACTCTTGTGTGCTGCCTTTTGAGGGCCAGCAAAAGGATTTACATAATTTAGAGTTTAATAACTTCAGCCTCTGCTTGCCTTTTTTTTTTTTTTTGCTAATAGTTCTCCTGAAAACACGGGCTGGTGTGGAGCGCAACTCCCCATAAATCATCAGCCTCGCACGGAGACGTTTCTAGGGGATGGTTTTATTTGAATTTCGCCCCCAAGAGAATCCACTTCAGATGTTAAGATCACTTCTAAAATAAGCCGAATGTCCTCAGAGGATGGAGAATCTGCTCCCTCCACAAAACCCGCCCTAAGTCACCTGCAAAAATCTGCTCCACACATTGTTCTTTAAGAGGAATGAGCACTTCTGCACAGTATTAACGGCAGATTAATTTCACTTCCTCCCACATCTTTTCTGTTATCAAAATGAAGAATCACAATGTGTTAAACACAACCTCAATTCAGCTGGGGGGATTTTTGTCTTTTTTGTCTTTTTTTGCTGACCTCTCACAGCTCTTTTTTCCACCCATGTCTCTAAAAACAGAGGATCAGAGACATCATTTTAGCCGTAACAAGTGGTGTTTTCCTCATTCTGGACTTAATTATTTGTTGGAATCAGGAAGGAAAGTCTGTGGTTCTGCTTTGAATTGCAAGCAACATCCAGGTTTGCATGCAGGCACTCTAGAACTCTGGATAATCAGCACAGAGAGAGGGAGAAATTAGCAGCTGATTTGGATTTCACTGAGTGTGCCATGGAAGGTGATCTGTGAGCATCAAGGAGTCAGAAAGCCTTGACAATTGCATACTTGGAGCAGATTGACCAGTTTCTACCAGAAGAAGAAGAAGAAGAAAAAAAAGCAAACCAAAAAAAAACCCCAAACCCCCCACTATTATTCTTTCTGTATTATCTGGAAACGTAAAGCAAACTCTGCAGAATAACCAAACCAAAATCGGATGTCAAGGAGTGTACATTTATCTTAAAAGAAGGCCACGTGTCAGGAGATGTGTCCCTGCCTTCCCCAGTGCTCCTCAACACCCAAGGGTTTGGGCTCTTCCCAGGCCCTGCTTGAACTCAAACCCCACCCTGCCTTTATTTAAGACTGCAATAATGGGGAGAAAATATGACAAGTGCTTCTGGGGTAGGCTTTGCAAAGCCCTGGACTGCCTTATTAAAGGGGTCGTTATGAGGCAGGAGTCGGATCAGAACCATTAAATTTTAACATCTCCTAAATTCTATTGCAAAGACAAAGCCCTTCCTCCGGTGATTTATGTTTGAAGTTTGCTCCTGCAGAGCGAGCACGAGCTGAAAAGCCCGTGTAGGCTAATACTGAGTAATGACACTAAAATCTTTATTATTTACAAACCAAAGCCAGGGTAGGCATAAAACCGAGCTGCAGCAGGAGGTGTCAACTCAGCTGACACCTCATTGGGGCCCGGCGGCAACGCCGAGCTCCACACCCCCATAAATCCATCCTTCACTCAGCCTCCGCTGCAACTTCATCCCTCAGAAAGCAGCACTTAATGTCCTCATCATCAAGTACAGGCAGGCACATCAACACACACTCCTGACGCTCCGGAGGTGATGGAAAGCTCTCTCCTGAACGCTGGGAAGCCCTGAGTTAAAGCGTGTCTCCAAATGGGAGCTGGATGATGCTCCCTGACACTTCTTCACCACCAGTGTTGACCAGTCCGTCCTCACTACAGTCACCAATTTCATTTCTCCTGGAATAAACCTTGGAATGATCAAAGTTACCCCCAGGCTTAATGGGGCTCAGGACCAAGCTGGGAGGCTGGAAGTGACCAATCTTTTAAATCTTCGGGGGTTTGAAGAGCCAGATGTGAAAAGCAAGAGCCGGGAGAAGGGAAGGAAGGGGGGACAGACGTGAGGGGGCCACGGGGTTATTCCCGCCAAAAAAAAAGGGCGGGAAAAAGGAGCGAAGGTTTCCAATCTTAGCAGCCACCAAAAAGCCTCCCCTCACACCCCAGACTGGGAAACAGCCTAAGGGATCGTGGAATACAATCAGAGAACTGAAACACTGACTCGTTTAGGTCGGGAAAGGTGATTATTTATCCAGCTGGAAGCGGCTGTTTGGTAATTTTTATGACCTAAAAGGTTACCTGATGGCGGCAGCAGCTATCCCCCGGCTTAATGGAACATTTGCCACCATTCACCTAGAAAGGGGATTTGCCACATTTATTGCTCGTTTCCCAGAGGAACAAACAGCTGTTTGAAGCTGTGTGGGATCAGCTAAGTCAACACCGTGCCCTGAGGTGATGCGAGCACCTCCAGGCCCTCAGCTCAGTGAGGGCGAGCTGCAGCAGCTCCCCGAGCTCATTACAACCACAACTGCTACTGATCTGTGCACTAACAAGAGATAAAATCCCTCCAAGTCCCTCGCCGGCCCTTGGAAGGAGATTAAAGCCCAGCAGAACTCTAATTACACAATGCTGGTGGGAAAGGACCGGAGTAACAAGAACGCGCGCTCCTCTTCCTTGAGGCAGGGTCTCTCTGGGGGTGGCTGGAGCAGTGACCTTACTGCTGCCCCCAGTTTAACCAGGACAAGGGGATTTGGGACAGCTGAGTGCCGCGTGCCAGTCTGCAGATTTGCTCAGGAGGGGAGCCTGAGGGCGTGGAAAAGGCAGTAAGAGAAAATCTGACAGCAAAACCTGTAGGTGCTAGAAAGCTAGAAGCAGAGAAATTCCTCAGCCTTTTCTCAATATTCTGTGAGCAGACTGTCTTTCCCATGTAAACTATTTTAAACAAGGTCACAGTTCCATAAACTTCTTGCACCCGCAGGCTGTTTTGCAAGATTGTTATGGCTTTGACTTTGAAAATATTTTGGAATAGGTATCTTAGGACTTGGCCAATCCTCTCAAGGAGCGGATGGCCGAGGAACCAATTACCTATTGCCACTCAACACACTTTTGCCATCTATCCTATATAGTAGTCAGAAAATTATTAAAGAAAAGCTTCGGCTTCCACTTGTTCATGAGTCTGGGCTCTGTGTGGTTTTCTTTATGCGCCTCGGACGTGACAGCGACAAAACCTGCTGCGTGCAATTCCCTGCGGGAGTCCCTTGCACAGCCAGGTGAGAATGGCCACAGGAATGGAGCGGTTATGGGGGATTCCACTCGTGGGAGTGGAGGATCAGGTGCCTTTCAGCTCTGCATTCCTAAGGAGAACTAAACAACAACCATCCTCTCACTGCCTTTTTCTAGGATTTGACCTTTCTCTCTGCTCTTTCCAACCTTCCCCAGCTGTATTTAACACATAAAGCTGCTGCTCATCTGAATTTAGCACCATCACCTGAGGTACCCAGCACTCGTGAAAAGGCAAGGTTTGCACAGGTGAGAACAGAGACCATCGGTCACGTCCTTCAGCACTACAGAAAACAGCACATCCTGCAGAAAATAATCCACTTATCTGTTCCTGCTTTCTCATTCCTGCCCATTTGTTCTTTTCCTTTCTCTCTTTTTGAAGCACAATTAGGTGTTTGGAAAAGGCTTTCTTCTGAGCAGGGACTCACACAGCTCATTATTCTGGTACAAGAATGCCACTGGTTTGTATTATTCAAGTTTGAACCGCTTGTTTGGGTTGTTCTTTGCCATCTGTACCCTTCTGATTCCTCCCCCACGGCTCCTTAGAACCACACAACTATTTATTATCTCTCTCTGCTTCAGACACCTATCTGATATCCTATATCCCACATCTCAACTCTGCATCTGAATTTAAACAAAAACCTCTTTAAGTCGTACAACAGCAATGTGATTTATTTCCTCTGCTTAATTGTGCAAGACAAGCCTTTGCCCAGAACATTAATAAAAGAAAACAGATTACAGGAGAAATGCTGAGAAGTTCAGAGCAGGGGGTCAAGTGCCATCCAGATTCTTTTTCCTGATTTTATTTTAGTCAGCTTAGTGGGAAAACAATGACTTGTCCTGAACAAAAACTAAGCTTGGCTTACTGAGTTTCCCTTGAAGACTTAACACAGGTCAGAAAGGTTCCTCTAAGCAATAAAAAAAAAAAAAAAAGAAATAAAAAATTATCATGAGATTCAGCAGGAATTGTAAGGGAAACTGTGGTATAAGCTTCAGGCTCCTCTGCATGGGGTAGGGTCAACCTGAGTGACTGAATGAAGCATTTCCTCTGCATCTTCTTCACACACACAGTGGCTAAATTCCATACCGAAATCCGTACCCTAAAGAGCTGAATTCACTGAGAAAGTGAAACATCTAAAAGAGGCTGCAACTTCCAAGTGAAGAGAAGAGAAAACGTCTAAAACGCTCTTACTTTTGACAGTAGCTGTCCGGGTGCAGTTGTAGAGGATGGCTAACTCCCCAAAAACTTTGCCAGGTCCCATGGTGCAGAGCTTCACTCCCTCTTTTGTCACTTCAACCTTCCCATCTGTGAGAAAAAGAAGAGAAAAAGACTGTTTTAAAAAGCACAATTAAATAATTTTGAGCATTTTAATAAAGTTTTTCAGATTTGAGTTTTAAAATATATTTGATTACAGGGCAGGTTGGACACTGGGGCTTGGAGCAACCTGAGGTAGTGGAAGGTGTCCCTGCCCATGGCAGGGGATGGGATGGGATGAGCTTTAAGGTCCCTTCCAGCCCAAACCATCCTGGGATTCTGTACTGTGAACACAAAACACCAGAGCCCTACAACTCCAAAAGGAATTAAATGCATTATGAAGGAGAGCACATAAACTCAGAAAAAGGCCAAAACCAACTGTTGCACACAGAAACCTTCAACACTTGAGGGTTTTTTAGTGGAGCATCTGTACGGTCAGGACACACTTGCACTACACTAAACTCAGCGTGAACTTTGTTTCACGTATTACACTTGGAAATTTCCCCCAATTTTCTGCGTTCAAAAAGGAAAAGATTTAGGTCTTTAACACCACACATGAAAACGGTGGTGCAATTTTGCTCATTTTCCCTGCAAAACTAATCCCTGAGAACACTCATCCATGAATAACAGAACTATTATCAAAAAGAAAATTGCTCTGACCCATGGCCATTATTTAATTCCCATCTCTGCACCCCTTGCCTTTCTGAATATCTCGTTTTATGAGGGAAAATCTGCTTTATCAGCTTACCTGTACCCTGCCGGGAAGGGATGTGTGAGGAGGGGTTAAAATCCAAGGTTGGATGGAAAGAAAGGAGCTCAGGACCAAGCTGGGAGGCTGGAAGTGACCAATCTTTTAAATCTTCGGGGGTTTGAAGAGCCAGATGTGAAAAGCAAGAGCCGGGAGAAGGGAAGGAAGGGGGGACAGACGTGAGGGGGCCACGGGGTTATTCCCGCCAAAAAAAAGGGCGGGAAAAAGGAGCGAAGGTTTCCAATCTTAGCGGCCACCAAAAAGCCTCCCCTCACACCCCAGACTGGGAAACAGCCTAAGGGATCGTGGAATACAATCAGAGAACTGAAACACGGACTCATTTAGGTCGGGAAAGGTGATTATTTATCCAGCTGGAAGCGGCTGTTTGGTAATTTTTATGACCGAAAAGGTTTACCTGGGCTGTGGGAGCGTAAAATGGCGGCAGCGTTTTCCGTAACACAGAAGCAGAGTTTGGGGGAGATTCAAATGTCTTCACTACAAGTTAATTTTTATGATTGTTTTTATAAATGTGTGATTCATTTCTTCATATTAAGTGTCAATCCAATAAGAAGCACAAAAATAGATGTTTATCTCAAGAATGAGCGGTATCTACCTTTAGTGGGGCCTCGCACACTTCAGAGATTCCTAAATTATTTTGAAGGATGTAGTTTTTTGTTAAAGAGAACTGAGTTTCAGCAGCTTTTTCTGCAAAAAACTCTGCTGGAAAAAGCTCTACAACAAAAACCTGTAAAGGGAATGACTTTACTTCACTTTTGGCTCATGGGCTCCAAAGAAAGACGGACAATTCTGAGCAGTAATGCACGGATGGGATCACATTATCCCCAAGTGTTGGGGGGGCACATGAAACATATTGGTGATGAAATTAAAATACTTCTTTTGAAAGTATCAAGAAGATTTCCCAGCACGATATTGCAGGTATTGGCAAGAATGGATAAAACGATGCTCTAAAAAAACAAAACCAAGTTAATTTCTCTTGCAGAAGAGGGGATCAACTTGCAAAATGCCGAAGTTATCTAGGTGTGAATGCAGATATCCCACCCACTGTCTCCAGGGGAAAGGTTTCCCTTGCAGAACACGAGCAGTGCCTGGGCACAGCTGTACTGGGGTTTTAACAGGGCCCTGGGGCTGTCCCTGTGGGGTTCCTGCAAGGATGAGCTGCTCCAGCTCTGCAGCCTTTGGACTCAGCGGGATCCAGTTCCTAAGAGATCTTTAGGAAGAGACTGACTGGCTCAAGAGAGGCTCAGAGCCACGTGATCCCCTTTGCCTGGTCCCCACTGTCCCAGGTACAGTGCTGAGAGTGTTCCAGGGCTCCGAGCCCACCCCTGCTGCTCCCCCATCCCTTTTCCAAAGTGCTTTTCCAGAGCTGAGCACCTTTCCAGTCCTCCTCCTCAGACACTGCATTTTTCCACCAAGCCACAAACCAGCCCACCAGAGACTTCATTAGCCAAACTCGGCTGCTGCAGGAGAAAACAGATCCATTTTTTCCAAATGCACAAGAGAAGGATTAAACAGGACAGGAGCCTGGGTAAGGCTGGAATCGAAAGGTGGGGGTATCCCATCTTTGACACTGGAGCAGGAGCAGAGGCACGGAGAGGCTGCCCCTCTTCCACTATGGTTTAGTAATTAATGTGCTCTTTAATGACAATTTATTGTCCTGGAGAAAGCCTCCCGTTCTCCTGCTGTGTCACTAAGCAATCTGGAACAGCAAACACCTCCCCGTAAGATGCCCAGACCGTGAGCAAAATTCACCTCTCATGGCATTAAAAGGTCAAAGGACTGCTGTAGGATTTTTCCCATTTTCTTTTCCTACCTGGCAGCCTGCACAGTGCAGTTTTCCATGGAGCAAACAAATTGTTCTGCTGTATCAACCAGATAAAGAAACCAAATGAAATGCAACACAATATTGATCAATTAACGGAGATACATCTGCAACTTGCCTTGGCATCTCCATCAGACAAACACTAAATAATGCAAGAGATGCTTCTCTCCGGGCAAGAGAACCAGAAAATGCTGCTTTTCACTCTAAATATTGAGCATTATTGAATTCAACATTATATTTAATTTACAGCTTGAGCTGATTTTGGGGAGCTTTAGATGGCATATGAACGATGCACTTTCTGTCAGCTGCAAGAAACTATTCCCTAATGACAGGCAATGCATATGATTTTTCAAATAGAGCATAAAATAAAAATCTCAGAGTCTTCAATTCTCCAGTTCCAAGGCCTCCAGCCATTCCCTTTCCACAATGAACACGAGAAGGTGACCAGAGTCAAGGATCAGTAAAAGAGATCGATGCCTCCACAAGCCACCAGCCTGCTCCCAACAGAAAAACCTCCAAAAATCCCTTTGACCACACAGAACTCAAAATATTTTGGGTTCTGCAGACACTCACAAGTCTCAGTTCTTTGGTTCTTTATCCTTGGACACTTCCAGGGATGGGGCAGCCACAGCTGCTCTGGACAACCTATGCCAGAGCTTCACCTCACCCTGTTGCTTTGCAAGATTTCAAGGAGATGCATCAAAACTTTATGAAATTAAGCTTTTCCTAATAAAAACTAGTCCTAGGAGTTGGACTTCAGCGATCCCAGGCGATATTCCGTGAAATCCAAGAGGGAACTGCTTCCCTTGCTGCCCCGGTCCCCGCACCTTGGGCCTCTCAGCCAGAGCCTCGCTTTCCCAAATTAAACTCTGCGTGCTAATTACATTGTAGTTGCAAATTTAATTGTGGAGCAATTAAAGTTTTAATTGCTAAGTGGCTGCTCGACTTCAGAGCCGGTCCGATGAAGACGTGCTAGCGCTGGTGTTTGTTTGGGAGCACAAACTGATAATGGTCCGCATTATTCACGGAATTATTCACGGGGCTGTGCCCCAGCCACCGGTGTCACACTTCAGAATGAGGAATAGCCACAGTATTAAAACTAAAGCCGGGATTTAGGGTGGGGGTTTCCTCACAGCCCTTCTTAAAACCAGCTGACACTGAACTGCTCCTGGTGCATCTCCGACCTGATTTCAGGAATCATGGAAATAGTGCCTGGGAAGTCATCTATACATGGAAAATCATGGAATAGATTGGAAGGGACCTTAAAACTCATCTCATGCCAGCCCCTGACATGGGCAGGGACACCTTCCACTATCCCAGGTTGCCCCAAAACCTGGCCTTGGACGCTTCCAGGGATGGGGAACCTGCGCCAGGGCCTGTGCTCTGGTGAATTCCTGAATAACCTTCCCAGGATGCCAAGTGAAACACGGATCATTTTAACCACAGAAGAGTAAAGATACAGATGACTGAAGCACGTCTGAACAAAGCAGGATCAATTTTGTCCCCTCCAACATCACCAGCAAAGCAGAGAGGTTTTGTTTTGATGGGGACATTGGGGGCTTTGTCACTCTGAGTCCACCCAATTAAACTTGAAATAACATCTCTGGCTGAACTGCATCCACGTCCCTCAAATGAATGCAAGGACAAAGCCAATTGCACTCATGTGACTCCCTCAATCAGGAGGATCATTTTTTTTCTCCCAATAATTAAATGGTCGTTTTTCCTTTCCGGGCACAGAACAAAAACAGATTAAGCTGACCTGAGGAACTCGTCAGCCTGGGTGTAATTTATGTAATAGACTAAATTTTTGCAATGCATTATCAGGTCTCCCTTTTCCCCCCCTTCTCCCGGGGGAAAGGGCACTTGTTGCTTCGAGCCAAAATCTTCCACGGCTCCCAAATCCAAACAAATCCTAATTTTAAAGATACAAGAATATCCAAGGGGGTATCTGAGAACCCCAAGTGGATTTCTATACAATAACAGGAGTTTCTTCTGTTGTCCAGTGAAGCCTTGAGCACAGGGAATGAGCCAGGGACATTCCTGCCTTGTATTTCTCTGCACCCAGGAGACACCTGGAAGGCCTAATTCCTTATTTTTTTTCCCTGTCTATCCCAGCAGTGCCTTTTGAAACATGGATAAGAGCAATGGATTTGAGTCATCATTCACATTACTGGGCCCTCTTCAAGTCCTGGACCCTCAGGGAGGAAAAAAAAAGGCTGGTTCTGCCATGAAGGCACTAATTATTCATCACATTTCCATGCCAGGTTGAAAAATACAAACACTTCTGGTGAAAAACGAGGAACATAAAAAAGCAGGGTTCAGCACGAGCTCGTGTATTCCTAGGATATAAATTCCATCACACAACTCCAAAAATGCCAGGAGGGGTGGGAGGAGGATTCCCTCAATTCGGTGCAGGATTCATGAATGACTCTTGGATATTTGATTTCATCTGTGCCTGCTTCACACTTGGACTGCAGCTTGATTTGTTGGATGCTGTTCAAGCTCTGCTCTGAAAACTGAGGAATGATTGTTTGCAGAAAGTTTTCTTCAGGAAATATCAGTCTGGATCTGCAGGTTTTCCTGAGCAATGCTGAATGCATTTCAAAAATGGCACCTGAGATGCATCACAAGTTACCCTGCAACACAATGCCAAGCCCCTGAGCATGTGGGAACTGACAGGTTTATCCCTTACCCAAACTGGGGAACATTCTGACAGAATAACTACAATATCAGTGAGGAAAAAAAAAAATAACGCATATTTTGCCAAATTTCAAGTTGTTCTCCCACTGCAAATTGATGCAAGAGTGCTTTGAACATGGAGAAAATACCATTTTTTCCTCAGATGTCTCCCTGGGAAAAGCTAAATAAATTCTGACAGCGTTTTCCAGACTGATTTTGTTTTAAGCTGGCACCTGCAGCAGGAGTTTAAAGCTCCATCTTTCAGAGTCGAGCAAATGAAGAGGAACTGAACACAGGGCACCTGGTCAGCCTGGAGACTGATGACCCTGCCTCATCTGTATCCCACTCCCAAAAACCCTCCAGTGAGCTTTTTTCCTTGTTGGATAAAACCCAAGAGGAGGGTAAATGGAGCAAGACCTGACTTCTGGCTCTCAAACCTCCAGCTGTACCTGGTGACGCTACAAGTCCCTTCTCACGCTTCAGCAAACCCGTTCTGAGTGGAACAAACTGATTTCACCTCCTCCAAAACCCTCTGGGGGAGGCAGTCCCAATGTGACAGAACTGGGGCAGTCACTGGGACAGCCTCCCCAAAACAGGACCCTGGAAATCCTCTTGCTGGGGGTGGATTTCCAGCGCCAAGGTTTATTTAGGAGAGTCTGACACCAGCACAAACTCGCGCTCAGGTGCCCAAAAAGCAGAAAGTATTCATCAAGCTGGCCCCACCTCCCTGGCAGGGACCTGCTACCAAAAAATGACCTCCTAAAGCTGCTTTTTAGCACTGGCTTTTAAGAAATGGTTTTGAAACTGGGCTTGAAGCCATGAATCAATGCGTACAATGTCTGCAGCCTGAAGCGGTGACTTCAGTCACACCTCTTGGATTTAAATCAAGGCACACTCCAGAGGAGGGATTACTGGAGATAAGAGCAGAGCTCCATCCCAGTTTCTACCCTGGCTGCAGGAGCGTTTGGAAAAGCAGGGAACGGAAAGAAAGGAGGTGAGTGCCGAAATCTGTAACAGCAGCCCGGGGGCAGAGAGGGGCTGGGAGGATTGAGAGCAGCTGAAAAAAGGATAAAGAAACTTTCCCTGGGCTTTAAAGGCAGGGACTAAAACCCAGATGAGAGGAAGGCGCAGAGCACTGAGAGCCAGAGAGTGGCAGCCTGGGGAGATCCCAGAGTCACTGAGGTTGGAAAAACCCTCCAGGATCATCCAGTCCACCTTGTCACCAAACTGCCAACATTCCCCTTGAAAGCAGAAGTGGAGGGTCCCTAATGAATTATCCCAGAGGAAACGCTCTGCCTGCGCGGGGATGGACATTCCCAACTATCTCCTCTGTGACCTACACAACAAAACTCTGCAGCCAAAGCAAAATAAATGTTTTTTTTTCCAGGTGCCTCCTCTCTGGGAGAATAGAAAATTAGTTTGGATTTTTTTTCCCTAGTAATATGATTATTATCGTTATTATCATTATTATTATTAGGATTTTGTTACAGGTGGACCCACTCCCAAGGGGAGATGCACATCCTCAAAAACCATATAAAACCTTGCAAACTACACAGACACATATTTCTCCTGGCTTTCCAAGATCTTTACAGCTGTACTATAGATCCCTGCTCAGGGGGATGGAGAGGTGACCTCCAGAACCCCAGCACAGCCTTGATTCTCGTGTGACTCACAGGTATTTTGTCTGATGTGAGCTCTGCTTCAGCCCAAAGGCACATGAAGGATTGTGTCACCCCAGAACGAGCACTGATCCCACACTCTCCCCCTCAGCTCCCAAAAAACAAACAGCTCTGCCTGATTCATCAGGAGGCTGAAAAAAGGAGGGAGAGAGACATTGGGGAAAGCAACAGAAGGAGTGGTTTGCTCACTTCGATTTTTGGGGAACTCAAGGAGTTAAGGTGAAACTCAGGAAGATCTGCAGAGAGTGGGAGATGCTGGCAGTTTATCCTCACACACGCTCCCTTACCCCAGTCCTTCCGAAGGCCAGGTGTGAACAAAGAGAAGGGATGAGTCTCGTATTTACCCTGGATAAAATACTGAGAAGCCCAAACACCCTTCAGGGCACGCCTGTCTGATGTGCCTCACTCTTCCCTCGATAAATAACAAGTTTCAATCCCAAAAGCAAACAAACCCAAATGCAACCTGCTTCTCCCCCGAGCGTTCTGTGGGAAGGGCACAGCCTGCCCTGCCGAGCTGCAGTGTTTGTCCCAAATTTTGGCTCAGCACCTCTTAACCTGGAATTAAGGCTGCAATTCCAGGAGTGCAAACTGACCCTTTTTTGGTACCCAAAGCCTTTTGTGAGCAAAACCTTGATTTATTCATTTTTCACAGGCCTTCTAAGACACTTTGTTCAAATAATCTCCCTTAAAACACTGAGATGTTCCCAGTGGAATACACTGAGAAAAGACATATTTTGCTCACCTGCCCCCAACAGCTGTTAGGTCCTGCCATCGAAATTTATTTCCTAGTTGCAAACCTCCTCTCTTGCTTTTCAGAGCTCTTACTTTCATTCCCTGGCTTTTCAAAATAGTCTGGAAGCATTTCAGCACAAGAGAAAACAGCCTGAAGCTGCCCCAGGGAAGGTTTAAATTGGATTCTGGGAAGTATTTCTTCACAGGAAGAGTGGTCAGGCATTGGAAAGGGCTGCTGGAGGAGGTGGAATCACCATCCCTGGAAGTGTTGAAAAGCCATGTGGATGTGGCACTTGGGGGCGTGGATTTAGAGGTGCCTTGGCAGCGCTGGGTTAATGGTTGACTCGATCTTGAAGGGCTTTTCCAACCTTAATGATTCTATGCCAAAATGTTACCCAAAAAAATACCCCAACCAGAAACAAAAGTTGAAGCTATAAACAAATAAAACAGGGGAACTGAGGAGTCAGTTTTAATTTATCCTTCAACGAAACCAAAAATCACTTTCAATAGGTGATTGATAAGTGATACTGGGACATGTGGTCACTGCAGTCTCATATCAAAGGTAACAGACCAAACCCAGAGGCTGAGATCCCTTAAAACAGCACAGACTCGTTCCCTTCTTTCCCTTTTTACCCAGGATAATCACGTGCTTGAAAGGCAGCGATAAAAGAACAGACATACTTAAAAGCCCTGAGACAGCCACCCGATAGAGAAGCCGTAATTCACAGAAATAAAAGACGAATAGTGATTAAAATTTACACACCCATAATATTTGACGCTCTGTTCCGCAGGTGCACGCCCGCACATCAATCTGCCTGGAACAGATCCCTCAGCTCAGCGCCAAACACCGACAGCTCCGCATGGAAACCCCGCAAAAAAACTGCTCGGGGTAAATCCCGAACCGCTCTTCCAGCCTCCCACTCCGGCCATGTCCTCGAAGGAGGAGAGGTGCTGCAATAACCAGGGAAGTCTTTCCCTCCTTCGAGCCACACCACAATAATTGTGTGTGAGGGGTAATTTAGCTCAATTTTAGCTGGATTCATCCAAATGCTCCAGTGCCATAATGCTTTTAAAGGCCACTGCACCCTTGGTGATGTCGCTCACAGCTCCTGACTGTGTTAAACAGCATGAGGGGATGGGTAAATCCACCTGAGGGACACCTGGGGATGAGGATTTATTTGGTCCTTCCAGCCCACGGTGTTTGACCAAAGAGCCAAACCCTTCTCTCGCACTGCTCCGAGCGCCAGGTGACTGCAAGTCCACATTCACCATTCCAGGCCTCACGCTCACACAGCACACCTCCTCTCTCCTCCCTGTTTTCCATGTTTTCCTGTTGGGGTGCACTATGTGCTGGAAGAGAGACAGGCCCTGAGGATCAGAGAGAGGGCCTCTGTCCTGGGCCCGGAGGTGACCCTGGGAGTGCATCCAGGTCACCGGGGACGGACTGAGAGAGGATTGTGTGTTTATGGACAGCCTGGGCCTGTGAGAAGTGTTCATTGCAGTTTGTGGCCTTATAGGGCATTGTTTGCCTGTTACCATCATAGGTAAAATCTGTGCAATGCCCCAGGTGATTGGGGGACACTGTGGGGAACATCTTTCCTGTTTATAGGATGTGATATCCTGCTGGGTGCTGGGATTTAGGGAATTCTGACTGCGCAATAAACGGCTTTGCATTCTTCCACCCGATAAGCAAACTCCTTGCCCATGTGTCATTACTGAATTTTCCTGGTAAATAAACACCTGGGATGAGGCTGAAGGGGCTGGCAGGGAAGGCTGGGCAGGCAGAGCTCTCACTGGAGTGACTCAGATGCAGCAGTAAATCAATGTTTCCACATGACACCTGCAACGAGCTCGGCTCTGAGCTGCACGCAACCGGCAGCACTTTGGTGCCTTCATTCCTTGTCCCGGCACAAGGGGTTTTGAGTGGCTGGTCAATAAAACTGCGCAGGTTCCTGACAGCAGAGTGTTCCTGGTACAACAGGCACTTCAGAATTTCACTCTGCTTTTTCTCCCCTGAAGGCAGTAAGGGAACGATTTCTTCGGGAAACAAATCCTTTCCCGTTTAACAGAAGTAATTCTCCTCCAAGAGGGGCTCTGCTCAGATTCCCGGCCACCTTCACAGCACGGTGAACAACCCTATTTAAGCTTCTACACTGGGAAAGAAAGGTGCAGGCAGGGCCCCCGGGAGCTGCTCCCCTTCCCATTTTATCCTGCAGCCTCCCAGGGAAATGGATGCCTGTGATTCCCTCATTTCACCCCCAATATTTACTCCACTTTGCACCTAACTCTGATTTAAGACCTGCAAAGCACCCTGTGGGGAAAGGAAGGACAGTTCAGAGCTTTTTTCTTCTAGGAAGAGCTGGGAAAATAACATCAGGGGCTCAACCCAAATTTTTATTAAAAAATGCCAAGTGTATCATAAAGCATCCAGAACAATCAAGAAGAGAGGCAGGAACATGAGAAAAGTGTCAGCAGCAAACCAAGCGGGGATTCCTTGGAGACCCCCACACGCCCGAGGGGTCAGGCTCCACCACAGCATGGAAATAACGACACCACGTAATAATGATTGCACTGCTTTAAACATTCTGCTCCTTTATTGCCCCAATTCCCTCTCTGTTCATCCCACAAATGACTCTCCGTGGTTCCTCCCAGAGCTTTTCAAGGGATGTTTCCTTCCACAGAACTCCAAGAATCCAGAGTTCACCGGGAAGCAGGGAAAGGATGGGAGACAGACAGGTTGGATTAAACAGAACTGTTCTGCCTTGCCTGTGCCGAAACACAGAGCTGAGTTTCCCCAAAAGCCACGTAGGGACAACCTCGCTCCAGACAGCAGAGAAAGGGGATGGTGGAAGTGGTTAGGACAACGTTAGGGAATCAGTGATTTGGAAAAAAATAGCGGTGCTATGAACTGTAGGAGGTTGTTTGATTCAAAGGATAAAAGGCAGGAAGAAAGGGAGAGAAACCAAATATGCAAAATAAAGTCTTGATTCTAAGAGAGAGAGAAAAGGGGAATTTATCATCCAGGGGCTGTTTGTTCGGATATTCAAAAGCCATCAGCTGAGAGTCAGGGTGGCAGCTCTGAGGCAAGAAACGGGGGCTTAAACCACACTAAATCAGCATCCCAGGATGGTTTGGGTGGGAAGGGACCTTAAAGACCATCTCATTCCTGCCGCGGGCAGGGCTGCCCCAGGCCAGCTGCGAGCACACAAAAATCCTCCCTCAAATCTTGGTTTCACCAGACCTGCTTTTCACTTTTGCTGTTCTCTGGAAAGCCCACCACTGCTGACCCCACAGCGGCGTGAAAACCACGCCCCAGGAAAGCCTGCCCTGTGCTGACAGCGGTGGATCAGCTCAGGAGCTGGCTGAGGGTTTCTGAAGCACAAAGACACTTTGGAAAAGAAGCCCTGGAGCAGGGGGAAGTGGCATTTTTGGGAAGAGATACCCCCAGGGATGGAAATCAGCGTAGCAGGGGCTCTTTGATTCGTTCAAACACAAGACAAAGGGCTGTGAGGACGTTTGGACCCGTTTTATACAACCTTGGGGAACATCCACCTGGAAAATCCAGGTAGGAAAAGTTATTTATTCTTACGAGGCTCACTGGGCGATCACTGCCTGAGACAGAGACTGCTTGGGAGCACGAGCTCTCATTCCAAACCCAAGCTGACAAATGGGAAAACGACAAGATTGGAAACACCTTGTGATAAAAAGGGACGTGATTTCTCTGTCAAATGCATTTGAAGTCTCTTCTGAAAACACAACAAATTGAGTTTTAATTACTTTTGCATACATCAAGTCTGCACTGAACTTTCAAGTAGCGAGGGAGGCTTCATTTCACTCGCTGCCGCTGCAATTTGCACCACTCCAGGTTAATGCAATAGCTAATCCCCAAAAATGTGAAATGCATTCTTTGATGAGCTGCTGCTTCATGTTTGCAAATCAGCACGTTGGCTGGGCTCAGAAAATGTGATTTATTACTGTCTGGGACATGAGAGAGCAGCAGGAATCAGCTTCTGATGATGGAGGGAATACAGAGTTGACAAGTCCCATTTGCTTCTGAGTCTTGACTGTGGAAAAGGGGGGAAAAAAATCTGATATTGCTCTCTCTGGGCATGCAGAAAACAAAGCACCAGGATCTGATCGTCAGCCTGCAAACAATTTCTCAGCTCACAGGCAGTGGCTCTGTGTGATAAGGTGCCCTGAAGAGACTTTGCCTCAGCAGGCCAGGAAGTTTTAGGAATCCTGGAACATCAAAAGTTCAAGGGCCAAAGACTAAAGCCAAACTTACCAAGTACCAGTGCCCTGGCTGACAAAATCAGGGTAGGAGTTTGGAGTTTGGATGGGAAAAAGGTTAGGCCTGTTTGGAATTGTTTTCGCATGGCAAACAGCTGTTTTCATGCCCACAGCCCAGGGCTGCAATGCTTCCTGCCTCCTCCATTCCTGCACTGGATGCTTCCTCACACCACCTGAGAAGCTGAATCCCAAAATCACACAATCCAACACAGTCCTGGGTTGGGAGGGACCCCAAAGCCCATCCCGTGCCACCCCTGCCATGGGCAGGGACACCTTCCACTGTCCCGGGTTGCTCCAAGCCCCAGTGTCCAACCTGCCCTTGGGCACTGCCAGGGATCCAGGGGCAGCCACAGCTGCTCTGGGCACCCTGTGCCAGGGCCTGCCCACCCTCCCAGGGAACAATTCCTTCCCCATATCCCATCCATCCCTGCCCTCTGGCACTGGGAAGCCATTCCCTGTGTCCTGTCCCTCCATCCCTTGTCCCTCTCCAGCTCTCCTGGAGCCCCTTTAGGCCCTGGAAGGGGCTCTGAGCTCTCCCTGGAGCCTTCTCCAGATGAGCACCCCCAGCTCTCCCAGCCTTTCCCCACAGCAGAGCTGCTCCATCCCCCTGCCCAGCAGGGATTTGTCCCCAGCATGGATGCAAACACTCACACACAAACCTTATTTATTCCCTTCCTTGCTAAACTTTTCACCAATCTCCACCACCCATTTCTTAGAAGGCACGAGAGGAGGAAGGGCAGGATGAGCAGGGCTCAGAGAGTGCTTTGGGTGTGAGAACCAGGAGAGCTGCAGGAGCTGATCCCTGACTAATCCCTACCAAACACACCAGGGCCACAGGGCCTGGGTGAATGCACACAATGGTACAAACCAATGTTCACAGGAGCCTGAGGGCTGGGATTGTAGAAGGGAACACCATTTGGGGACAAACATCCACAAAAGAGCTGGAACAGTTACAGATGAGAGCTTCTGAAAAGAAACACAGAACCACCCACAAAGCTCATCTGCTTTGTTTTCTTTTCTCTGTGAGTGCCAAGGGAGATGAGAGGAGGAGGACGAAAACCCAGAGAGGGTCCCAACACTGAACTTTCACACGGATTTCTCCTCTGAGGGAGGTGATTTACTCCTTTCATTGTACTTTCAAGAACCAGCTCCCACCTCTTTCCCAGGAGGACGTATTAACTTCTCTCCCATTGTGCAGTTTGCATAAAGCTTTTTTTACTCCTCCAAGTGGCTGCCTTTCGTCTACAACCCGGAATTGTCCTGACGCTTCTGCAGGTTTTTAATATCAAGCACGTAATATTCTACTGAACACTAAAGGACAGCGAAACTGTGCCTTGCACAACACTGCAGAGCCATAAATTCAGATGATGGTCACGGGTGCTTTGTATTTGTCATCAAAGAGGTGCAAAGTCTCTCGAAGAGAAACCCTGTGAGGACACTCCAAACTCAGCCACGGGAGAAAGTTGTCCTCCCCAAAAATCAATTTATCGTGCTCTGGATGAGCAAGCCCCTTTCCAAGTGATGGTCTCATGATTGAATATCACCTCCCCAACATGATTTACCCCTTGGAAATGGAAAATGAAAAACAGCACTGTTGTAGTTGATGAGTTGTGGATCCATCCTTGAGCTTCAGCCTTGGCAAATTTGATTGCAAAAAAAACCCAACTGCAGTTGAGAACTTTTGCTGGGTAAAAAACAGGTTATAACCAAGGGTAACCCACCAGAAACCCTCCTGCCAGGGAGGAGAGCCCAGAGCCTCTCTGGACAATCTGTGCAGGGCTGGGCACTGCCCAGGGCAGAAGTTCTGCCTCCTGTGCAGGGCAATCGCTGGGCTCAGGCCCTGCCCGCTGCTCTGGTGCCATTGCTGGGCCCCCGGAGCAGAGCCCGGGCCCTGCCCGGAGCCCTCCCTGCAGCCAGGGACAGCCAGGGCTGAGGGCCCCTCTCAGCTGGGGCTCCTCTCGAGGCTGAGCAGCCCCAGCTCCCTCAGCCTGTCCTGGGCACGGAGATGCTCCAGGCCCTTCCTCAGCTGCGCAGCCTCCGCCGGCCCCGCTCCAGGAGCTCCCTGGCCCTGCTGGGCTGAGCATCCAGAGCTGGACACGGCACTCCAGAGGTGCCTGCAGGGCTGCCCAGAGGGGCAGGATCCCTCCCTGCCCTGCTGGCAATGCTCTCCCTGCTGCCCCCCACACCACCGCAGGGACGGACGGAGTCTGAACGGGGAGAGGTGCATCACACATTTCACATTTCCCACAGGATTCGGGTCTGGATGGCTCCTGCCCCCACATTCTGGCTCTCACTAAGGACAGGCTCAGTGCCAGAGGAGCTGCAGGGAGGGAGCTCGTTGTGCTGCCAGCTGAAAAGGCGAGGTCTGCGCCGAGCCAGCCGCGTCCTGCTGAGCCATTAACGAGGAGACAGAGCTGGCTGACAGAACAAACCCGCTCTCAGCTGCTCCTCCGGCCTCCCTCGGCCCCCTCCTGCCCTCCCCAGTGCCAGGAGCAGCCCAGCCAGCACAGGGAAATGCGTGGCACGAGCACCTCAGGGACAGAGGAGGGATTTGCACCTGTTAAATGAGGTTTTTAATCCACCTTGTCAGAGGATCTGACTGTGCCAGGAGCTACCTGAGGGCCCACCTGAGCCTGGAACAGCTCTCCCGAGGATGCTGGCTGCCCACCTCCTGCTGAGGAAGGGGGACACCACCGAGGCTGAAGGCTGGTTCATTACTCCTCGGCAAATAATCCATCCCAGGGATCAGGAATTAGGAAAGGATCACCTGGAGAACGCTCTCACAAGGCACAGATCCCATAAACCCGTGGTGTCCGACAGGGAGAACACGTTCCTCGTATTGCTCAGCAGCCGCTTTGCCAACAGCAAAAAGCACCAGGATTCTCCTCTCTCATCTCTCATGGAAAGCCTGGCAACAGCAAACGATGGCTGTGACAGCGGATGGCAAATGTACCAAAGGTCTGGGATTAAGCACCAAAGGTTTAGGCCCAGCCTATCCAGAAGACAAGCTGCTTTCTTGCATTAATTATCACCTTTCACTGGGAGGAGGGGAAAAACCCCATCCATGAGGCACTTCCAGGCATCTCTGGGAACTCAAAAGCACAGCCTCACATATTTGAGGGCTTCACATGTAAAGAAAGGGAAGATAGTCCTCCTTCCTGCCAGCAGCTGGTTTGCCAGCCTGCCTGCTGCATTTAGATTTATACTTGGAGAGTGAACACTACTTTGGATACCTTGAGATGGCGAGGTTCAAACAGGAAATAAAAACAGCAGGAGAAAAATAGACACCAGTACGGATGGTCCAGCTAGACCATGGCCCGGGAGGAGGGGGTCATGCAAACCACCAACACACCCAGAAATGCCAGTCTGAGTAGGCTGGAGTGTGAAATAGCACAGAATCCCAGGATCCCTGAGGCTGGAAAAGCCCTCCCAGCCCACGGAGTCCAAGCTGTGCCCGATGCCCACCTTGTCCCCAGCCCAGAGCACTGAGTGCCACCTCCAGCCCTTCCTTGGACACCTCCAGGGATGGGCACTCCAAACCTCCCTGGGCAGCCCCTGCCAAGGCCTGAGCAGCCTTTCCATGGAGAAATTCCTGCTGCTGTCCAACCTGAGCCTCCCCTGGCCCAGCCTGAGGCCGTTTCCCCTTGTCCTGTCCCTGTTCCCTGGGAGCAGAGCCCGACCCCCCCCGGCTGCCCCCTCCTGTCAGGGAGTTGTGCAGAGCCACAAGGTCCCCCCTGAGCCTCCTTTGCTCCAGGCTGAGCCCCTTTCCCAGCTCAGCTGTCACAGTGTCACTTCTCACTGTCACCACCCCGGAACAAACCCCTGCCAGCACCAATTTCACCCTCAAACACACCCTCAGTGTGAACCCCCCTGCTGCTGACAAACCAGGGCTGAGCTGTGACCCCTCTCCTTCCATCTCCGCCCGCTCCCGCAGAGCAGTTTGTTTCGGAAACCGTAAGATGGGAGGAAGGGATTCATGAAATCCCGAGGGCTCCGGAAGGCAGGGATGACTGGCTGCCAGAGCTGCTGTGTCCGGGGAACGCAGTGATTTATTCCTGCTGGGGAATGTCACCAGGCAGGACGCGCTCGGTCCCTGGCCCATGGAACCCGCAGCTGTCCCAGAAACGCTGGAGCTCAGCCAGCAGGGAGCCAGCACTGCCTGCCATCCATCCCTCCATCCATCCATCCCTCCATCCATCCATCCCTCCATCCATCCATCCCTCCATCCATCCATCCCTCCATCCATCCATCCCTCCATCCATCCATCCCTCCATCCATCCATCCCTCCATCCATCCATCCCTCCATCCATCCATCCCTCCATCCATCCATCCCTCCATCCCTGCCTCCTCCTGACAGCACACACAGGGCACCCAGGCTGCATCCCGGGGGGGTCCCACTGACCCCCAGACGGCGCTGGAAAGGTTGGGTAACACACAGGAGGGGGCAAACAGCTGCCCACACGTCCGGTTAACACTGGGGAGAGGAGAAATGGAGTCCTGCAGTGCACAGGAGGAAAAGAAGCAGAAATATTCCTTTGGATCTTCATGGAATCCCAGAGTGGTTTGGATTGGAAGGGACATTAAAAATCATCCTGTTCCCACCCCCTGCTGTGGTGGCACCTTCCACTGTCCCAGGCTGCTCCAAGCCCCAATGTCCAGCCTGGCCTTGGGCACTGCCAGGGATCCAGGGGCAGCCACAGCTGCTCTGGGCACCCTGTGCCAGGGCCTGCCCACCCTCCCAGGGAACAATTCCTGCCCAATATCCCATCCATCCCTGCCCTCTGGCACTGGGAAGCCATTCCCTGTGTCCTGTCCCTCCATCCCTTGTCCCCAGTCCCTCTCCAGCTCTCCTGGAGCCCCTTTAGGCCCTGGAAGGGGCTCTGAGCTCTCCATGGAGCTTTCTCCTCTCCAGGTGAGCACCCCCAGCTCTCCCAGCCCATCTTCATTATTTGCTTCACTTTGGATCACAAAGAAAAGCATTTTTCTGTCTCCCTCCTCCTCTTCCCTCTCTCCAGAGGCACAATTTGGGAGGCAGAAGTGACAGGAGAAACTCCAAGGCTCCCTTCCCCCCTCAGGACACCTGAGGCTCTGCCTTTTGCTCCACTTTGCATTTGAAGTGTTGGATGTGCCCAAAGCACCGGAGAGGTGGAGCTGGGAAGGAGCAGGGATGGGCAGTGGAGCACGGCAGCCTCGGGAAACTGGGAAATTAAAATCCGACTCTCAGCCCTGGGCATAATCCAAACACCTCCGGTCTGCAGACAAGGAACCGGGCACAACAGCTTCACCCTAAATTCCCCTCTTTGCCTGAAAATCTTTTCCCCATCCCACATCCCCAGCTCCACGTTCTCCTTTAAAGGCTTAAAAAGCAGGAGAGGCAGAAACACGAAGCGTTCATTATACACTAAGCTAAATTAAAAGTCATTACTTACATTTTCCTTAGTTGGATAATTGTGTTTCTGGGCAATTTGGGAAATAGGAATGTTGTGAAGTAAAGGCATAATGGGCTTAACTGGATGCACCTGTTCCATCCCTATCTCCCAGCAAGGAGGAAAGGCCTCCCCTTGGATTCCAGTGGTTCCGTTGTTCCCACAGCTGCAGTCCCCTTTGTGCAATTAAATCCATTGAAAGCCACACACGGATATCTCCAATTCCCCTAAATTCAGAGCCGAGGGAGCAAAAGGCCGAGCAAGGAGTTGTCTGGCAGGTTTTATAACGAAAGCAACTTCGCACTAAAATTTGAAAGCTGGAAGGTTTTGTTCCAAGTGCCCGTATTTGCTCTTTTCCAGGGCCTTTTGGTAGGAAGGGAAGTCATGGAAGACTTACTGCTCCGACTCCACGGACTCTTATCTCCCCCACACACACTTACAGGAGCAGCAACTCGGAAATAATTGGAACTCCGCTGAAGAACGAGAGCCACGAGCTCGCGGTCGGCATCAGGAACACGAGCCCCATTGAGGGGGAAAATGGCAAATATTTTCCCAGCAGCAGGGCACGGATTGTTTTACCTCTCTTGACCGTGGAGCTGCTCAGCCGAGATTTTTCAACGTCAGTGCATTCCGAGGAACCCGCTTTCATCCCAGACCCGCCGGGTTTGTCTTTCATTTGTGCTGAACACGTAACTCCAAGGGTTTTGGACCCGAGATCGCTGTTACACTTCTAATTTATGCCTTAAAATAGCGAACGAGGGCTGACAGTTTCCTTACGTTTAGGAACCAATTAAGAGCAATTTATTACAGATAATTTCTGAGGATTGCCACGAAGCTGCTGGCGGGGGGAGGGGGGAAGGGAGCACATTAACTCACTATTTACACACTGTTTACTCACAGTTTGTCCTTGCATTTCCTCTCCACAAGCAGCTCTTCAGAGCACCTGAATTTGCTGGAACAACACCGCAGAGTTGTAACCCACCACTGCTTTTTAGTTAACCCGTTTCCTGCTGGAATTGGTGCCTTGGAAAACACAACCTGCATTTCCTCCCGAGGTTTTTGGTTCGTTTCTCAGCCTGGTTCATCCCAGAGATTCATCCCATGGATTGGACACACAATCCCTAAATCTGTCTATAATTTTAGGGGTTTTGGTTCATTTCTAGCCTGGTTCCTCCCAGAGGTTTAACCCGTGGATTGGACATACAACCCCTAAATCCACCTGTAATTTGGGGGTTTTGGGTAATTTCTCAGCCTGGTTCATCCCAGAGGTTTAACCCATGGATTGGACATACAACTCCTAAATCTGTCTATAATTTGGGGGTCTTGGTTCATTTCTAGCCTGGTTCATCCCAGAGATCATCCCATGGATTGGACATACAACCCCTAAATCCACCTGTAATTTGGGGGTTTTGGGTAATTTCTCAGCCTGGTTCATCCCAGAGGTTTAACCCATGGATTGGACATACAGCTCCTAAATCCGTCAATAATTTGGGGGACATCGCAGCTTCTGGGCACAGGTCCCAAATCAACTCAGTCCATGGAAGCTGAGGAGCCACTGGAACCCAAATTCCACGTTCAGGAGGGGCAGATCCTCACGGAGAGCGGGCGATGGATGTGCTCAGGGCCAAGCAGGAGTGAGGTGTCCAGCCCTGCTGAGGATATTCTCCCTCGGGCTATGGGAAAGGGTGGAAAGCTGCAGGTGGAAGCAGCAAGCCCCAGAGGGCTGGGACTGGCTGGGCAGGGAGATTTGGGAAGAGAAACCTCAGAGCTGGATGGACTCGTTGGATCTATCCCAGGCCACATCTCTGTGCTGGTGGGGAACTGTCCCGCTGGGAAGTCACGAGACTTCCATCCCCACCTCTGACCAACCTGGAATGTGGAATTTTGGGTCAAACTGGGACACAGAAATCCTGGATTTCGGAGGCAGCACCGGGGTAGGGAAGATTTTTCCTGCAGGAGAGGCCGCCCAGAGCCAAAAGCCAGCGCTCTGTGTGTGTGTGACGCGAGAACTTGAACAGCGCCCCACTAACAGTTTGTTGTCCGGGTTTAACTGAGCACGAGCACTTAACATTTACTTTTCCCGGGCAATTGAGCAGGGAAAACTCAGCCCCATTCCACACAAACCCGGCAGATCCAAGTGCAGCCAGGCAGCCCCTCTTTAACGGGACCAGCTACAAACGTGGCGCTGCCATCCCATCCTCTGGGAAGCACAAGGGGTTCCTTGCTCAGAAGCGCAAGAGAGGACACAGGACAGCCCCCACAGCAGGTGACACAGAGAAATTTGGGAGTGTTGGGAAGAAATCCTTCCCTGGCAGCATGGGGAGGTTGCCCACAGAAGCTGTGGCTGCCCCTGGATCCCTGGCAGTGTCCAAGGCCAGGTTGGACATTGGGGTTTGGAGCAGCCTGGGACAGTGGAAAGTGCAGCAGCTCCTACTCAAGACAAACTTTGGGAGAAACGCAGCCAGAGGAATGGATTTGAGAGCTTGGGATCCTTTCTGTGGCCTCAGGCACAGCCCTTGCACTTAACGTGATGGGTCTGATCACACCCAGCTCTCATTTTACTCCCAGCTCTCATTTTACACCCAGATCTCACTTTAAAGGCTACCAGTGCCAAATTCTTCAACTCCAGAGCCCAGCTCTTTGGATAATCCATGAATAACCAGGATAACCAAGTTTTTTTGACTCACAGAGCCAATCTGGAGCAGAGAAAAATTACAGCAACTAAAAAAGAGCACGTGGCTACACAGGCAGCTGTTTTTACACACTGCCCTACACCACCCAGAGGTTAATGCAGCACTTCCCAAGGCCTGGTGGCTGTTCAGGCACACTCTGATTTGCCCTGCTGGCTCCCCTGGCACTTCCAGAGTCACGGATCCCCCAGCTAATCCTACCCAACAGTGCTGCAGGACAGAAAACACTGCTGGTACTGGGGTGGGGGGGTGNNNGGGGTGGGGGGGGGTGAAAATCAAAGCCTAATTGGTGCAGTTTGAGGGGGCTTCTGGTTAAAAAAGGATCCCGACAGGCTTCGCAATTCCCTGTTCAGGGAACACCCGGGAAACAGGAAGTTTAGGCTGCAGATTGATCCCTGCAGTGGTTCTGCTGTCTGGGAGCGTCCACACACAGGGGCTGCTGAGACAGCCAAGCATCGAAATATGAGGGAGATTCGGGCCCTGAGGAGGGGTAAAAGGGCCAGGGATAAGAGTTTGGATTCAGGTTTGGGTTTGAAGCCTGCCCAGTGCCAGCACTAAACCACTGGCACAGAGCCATGGCTGTGTCTGAGCCCTTCTTTCCCCATGCCTTCCTCTGCTGCCCACACAATGGCAGCTCCTCGTTTTTCCAAGGGAATCACCTGCTCATTCAGGCTGGAAAAGACCTCCAAGGACACCGAGTTCCGGACTGAACACCAGCACATCAAATAAAAAAACCCCAGCACAAGGTGCCCAGCCAGAGGAAGGGGTATGAGGAGCTGCAGGTGTACTGAGCTGCACAGCTTTTCCTCCGGGTTTGTTTTTCCAGTTTTATGGATGTGTAATTCCCACCACTCGGTCACAAGGATGGGAACTGTGTGCCTGCAACAGGCTTGAACCTCTGTGACACCACCAAGCGAGAAAGGATGAGAATGGGATTTGCAAAACAGCTGCTCTGCCAAATTCAGACACAGAGAACATCACCTCAAGGAACATTTTAGATGATTGAGCCTGAAAGGCAGGAGTCATCCTAGAAGGAAAGCCCGTGGAAGTACGAGGGGCAGTAGGAGACACGAGTTTCCCACAGAGCAGTTCCCAAACCCCATGAGCTTTGCCCATTCCAGCTGATGACTGTTGGGGAAGATGAAACAGGAAAGCCTTATAAATATGATTGCCTGGCAAAAGATGCTGAGAATATGGAAACTATAAGCGAGATTGAAATGAAGGCAAGCTTTGAGGTACCAAGCCTTAGTTACTGAGCAACTGGAAAACAATGGTAGGGCCGGCAGAAGGTAATCCCCTTTGGATTGAACAATACCCTCTGCTTGCCGACAGGTCCAAGGGTCAGAGCAGACCCGACCAGCTTGGCAGAAGGGGTCCAAAGAGTAGTTTCTAGGGCTTAAAATGTAACGCAGTATGGTAATGTAATGATTCTTACAGGCTGTATGTAAATGCTATAGGATTTGTATCTTGTACTAGATTGGTTAATGGAAATTAGAATATTCAGCACAGAAGAAGAGTTATAGTATTGTAAGCGAAAACCTCTCGCTTCTGCACTTCTCTCTCCTCTCCTCTCCTCTCCTCTCCTCTCCTCTCTCCTCTCCTCTGCACTTGCTCTCGTGTGCACCCCTTGCTCTCTCTTGCTTTCCTGCCCTGCTTCGAGCTGCGGCTGGCAGCTCCGAGCAGGGCCCCTGCATCCACGCCCTTCACAATAAACTTCATGCTCTAAGACCTGTCTTCAGAGATCTCTCGTCTCCAGCCGTCCCGACCGTCCAAACCGACAGAAGATCCCACAGATGACAAACCACCATTTAAGGAGAAAAGCAGGGAGCTCCGTTTCTACCCAACACCGATTCTGTGCAATTGCTCTGCCTGGCAGAAAAAAACCAAAGAAGCCCAAACCAAGGCAGGGTGGCTGGGAAGCGATGCAATCGCCCCACAGCTGAATGGCACATTAACAACCACGACTGCCCCTTCCTCTCTCTCAGTTCCTGTGTGCGGATTCTCAACAGTGAGAGCTGCACCATCCTTCACGAGAGGGAAATGAGGAGATCCTGCGTGGGCAGCCCTTCACTGGGGGGGTTGGTTTTGTGCCGTTATTGACGGAACACCAATTCCCGAGCCCTCACATGTTGTTATTTTACTGTTGTCCCATTGCCAGAACTCCTGCTGGGTTTGCCAGCGCAGGAGATGCTGAAGTGAGCGAGTGCTGCCTTGGCAGCGATGAGGAGCCAGGGGCAGCAGCCTCCAACAACTCCAGGTTTCACTGATGCTCCAACACTCCACAGACATCTCCAGATCTTTTGGGACAAGCCCCACGATGCTTTTCAGTGCAGCAAACCAGGTCAGAGAACAAGGAGGGTTAAGGGGATCACAGAATCATAGAATCCTGGAATGGGTTGGGCTGGGAAGGACCTTAAAGCCCATCCGGTGCCTGCCATGGGCAGGGACACCTTCCACTGTCCCAGGCTGCTCCAAGCCCTGTCCAACCTGGCCTTGGACACTTCCAGGGATCCAGGGGCAGCCACAGCTTCTCTGGGAAACCTGCTGATATTAATTTGAAGTGGTTCTGAAAGCTGAGGGAATATTTTGTCCGGTTCCTAAAGCAGCAGCACGAGTTTCACCGAGCGGGCGCTTCGCTGGCAGGCAGCACCGACCTTCAGAGCCTCTGGTGCTCCCTGGCAAACCCTCCCTCTGTTTGCCAATCTGAGTGTGTTTTAGTCAACACAACAGCCAAAAGACGATCTTCGCTTTTGTTGCTTTCCCGCTTGGAGAATTTTTCGCAAAGCCCCGCTCGGAGCCGCTGCCAGCTCGGTAAATATTGTGTGTGCGGAGCATATGTTGGGACAGGCACCAGGATTTACGTCGCAGGAGAGCTCACATTAACGGCTGCTTTGTTATTCTGCCGCCTGAGGTGCAGTTTCACCTGCTGCAGTGCCAACATTTCCTCCTCCATCCCCAGCTGCGAAAGGTTTTGCCACCTCAGAGCACCAAAGACTCCAGAGCACCCCAGACTGCTCCCCAGCTAAGCCATTCCATCTAAATCTCTTCCAGAATATGATTAAAAGAGAGAAGTTTGGATTTTAAAAAATCATATTTCTGCCTTATTTTGTAAGCTACACTTTAATAACAGCTCTCAAACCCCAACTCCCCAGTTAACAGCCCTATGTGACAAGGCTGACTGTCCTCTGTAACTCATGGGAGCAACAGGAATTTTTTAATTGTGCATTAAATGCAGAAGAAACCGAACACAGCACAAGACCCAAACCTCCCAGAACCTTTCCATGGCTTCTAATCCCATTAAAGCTGAAACATCATGGACTCGTGGATTATTTTGGGTTGGAAGGGACTTTAAAGCTCACCCCATCCCACCCCTGCCATGGGCAGGGACACCTTCCACTATCCCAGGCTGCTCCCGGCCCCGTCCAGCCTGGCCTGGCAGAGAATTGTTGTTTTTCAGCCTCCAAACCAGCACTCTGGGCACGAGCAGGAATTCAAGAACACATCTTTCATCTTCCTGAAGGGTTTTGTGAGCACTGGAACTGCCTCAGGCTGGCTGAGACATTCGCTGCACCACCTAGGGATCCTCTCACCTCCCTCCCCATCCTCCTGCTTTTCCAAGGTAATAAAGCTGCTGGGAATTCAGGCAAAGAGGCGCCCACAAATCAAGCCCTGCCATTCCTTCCTTCGGCTGGTGACAAACAGCCCCAGGAGGAAAAGGAAAAGAGCAGTGTCTGCAATGAAACCCAGCTGGCTTCCCCTTCTCTAAGGCTCTTTGTCACTCTTCAGGGCAGCCGGGAATGCCTTGGTGAGCTCAAGGGATCTGAGCAACATTGCTGATTTTGGAGCCAAGTACATCCCAGCACAGCACCTGGAGATGCAAACCTGGGAAGTCTTTTATTTCCCCCTTTAAACAGAACCAAGAGTTTTCCTTGAATCCCAGAAAAGTTTGGGTTGGAAGGGATCTGAAATCCCATCCAGTGCCACCCCTGCCATGGGCAGGGACACCTTCCACTGTCCCAGGCTGCTCCAAGCCCCAGTGTCCAACCTGGCCTTGGGCACTGCCAGGGATCCAGAGGCAGCCACAGCTGCTCTCGGCAAGCCCATAAAAAGTCTGGGAATTGTGTAAAGGTCAGTGTTTCCCGTTCCTAATTCCCAGTTTGGCAGGGCTGGGATGGGTAGGGCAACGCTGCTGCTGCAGCCGGCAGGGGAGGTGACAGGATCATGGGTGGCAGGAGCTTTTTGGGTTGAAACAGGTTTTTCTCCTAACCAGATCTGTCTCCACCGCACCAGGCTCCCTCCAAGCTGCTTCCCTGCTGTTTCATACCCAGCTTTCCCAGCTTTCCCCTGGATTTAAAGTAGTGAAGGGCCCTGTGGAAGCACGTGGGAAGCAAAGGTGGGCACCTGCGTGGCTGCCCTTGCAGGGGAAAAATAGAGAAGTGTTTTTGAACAGACAGCAGCCGTCCCCTGAAATGAGACAGAGGAATGTACTGCCAGAGACCGATGAGATGTGCGAGGAGAGAAGACTCAGCGTGGGAGGCAGGGGCCATAAATAAAGCGAGAGAGAAAAATTTCCCAGCAGGGTCCAGCAGCACAGAAATCCAGGTCTGCAGCTGCACGGCCCCTGACTCCTCAGGGAAGGGAACCACTGCCTGGGCTCTGCAAACCACAGGGATTCCTGCGGAGACCCCCGCTGTGCCTCTGCTGGGAACACCGGGAATTCCTGCCAGGAAACTCCCATTCCCTGCTGTCCCTGCCAGGGGAGCACGGGCAGAGCCCAGCCCAGGGAGCCTGGACACTCCAGCCCTGCCCCACCTTCAGGAGCTCCATCCCAGCTCCAGCCACAGCAATTTGCTCAGTGTTTGGGCAAAACGCCGAAAATGAGAGCGGTGATGAAGCCGGCGGGAAGGAACCCACGGAAAACCTCTCCTTTCCTTGTGCTTCGAAGAGTGGAACACAGAAATGCTGAGATTCCTCGTGCTTGGTGGTGCACTGAGGTGTTGATCAGACAGGACAAGGAATTGCAATATTTGCTTTGCTGCAATGAGTAGATAAAATAATAGATAAAGGAAGAATTTCTTTATTGCAATAAAAGCAGATTTAACTCAGCCCGTCAGCAGCATTTCCTGGATTCATTTTCTTCATCTGCAGCAAACAAAAGATTTAAACTATTCCTCTTTTAGGTGCCGTGCTTAAACCCAACACACAGCCTTAGAAAGCAACAGGGAGACACAGAAAGACAAAAACAATCCCTTTTTTTTGGTCCTGATTAATCAGCCCAGCTAATTGCAGCTAATTACAGCCAGCTGAGGAACTCCTGGGTGTTCCAGGGGACAGTGGCTGCTGCCACTTCACAGACACCCTGTCTCGGTGGTACCCAGAGCTCTGGGCAGCAGTGGGTTCTCCATCCTCAAAGCACATCAAAAAGGGAAAAGAAAGTTGAAGCAGCTCTCAAATTACCTGGAAATGACTCATTGTCTGTCTTCTTCTATTACTGCAGAGCACCCAGCAGCTCTTCCAAACATTCCCATGACCCAGGTCCTTGAAACCACAAGCCTTAAACCCAACAGACTCAGCCAAAGCCAAGAGCAGCAACATCTTTCAGCTTTTTTTCTCCTGTGATAAATCAAACATTTTAACCCGACTCCATCAAACAAAGTGCTTGGAGTGATGTTCAGAGTGTCCTAATGACCTCTGGATTTCAAGCTGGCCACAGGAGAAGCCCCAAAACACAGATGGGCTTCACCCAGGAACGAGGTCAGCGGCTGGAGAGAGGGCAGGCTCAAAAGGGAAAAATAAACTGATCACTCCTGTCCTCGAGCTTAGGGGAATGGAGCGGGGAAATAAAACCTGCAGCTCCAAACTGCACTTTAGTGCCTCTGGTAGAGTGGAAATTCCAGCAGGGACCAGTGCCACACACAGATCCAGCCCGGGGAATCACACAGCCCTTTCCCAGCTGACACAAAGCTGATTGAATCCCAGAATCCCAGTGTGGTTGGGGTGGGAAGGGACCTTAAAGCCCACCCAGTGCCACCCCTGCTGTGGGCAGGGACACCTTCCACTGTCCCAGGCTGCTCCAAGCCCCAGTGTCCAACCTGGCCTTGGGCACTGCCAGGGATGGACACAGCTGCAGGATTTGCCCTTCCAAGCTTCTCCCAAGCCCATGCCAGAAAATTCCCTGCCATTTTGGCACGGGCTCTCCAGTCCCCACATCAAAAAGCCATTAATAACTTATTACAACACTGCCATTCACTGTCACCTCTACTCCAGGTGCTGCAACTTAGGTAAAAAAGGGTTCCTGGGAAGTGGGTGACATTCCTTTAGGATACAAGAAATGAGCTGTCACAGCACAAGCAGGGGTCCTGTATTCACAGGGCTCGCAGCGTGCGCAACTCCCACTCAGCGCTTTGAACTTCAGCCGGGCTGGAAGCAGCCTCCCTCGCCAGAAACCTTTCATTTCTGCGGGGCTCACGAGGAAAACATTCCGATTCCAACCCAAATCCCTCAGGATAAGCTGCCTCTCTGATTTCTGACTGGATGCAAGAACATGATTAGAGGCTTACCAGTCCCAGATCTGCCTACCTTGTCAGCTCCTCGACTTCAAAACAACCCCAAAAAGGAGCAAACGCCACACACGAGGTCCTCGAGGCAGCACTGACTGAGGGTGCTGCAGGCACAAACCCCGCAGGGCTCAGCCCATTCCTTTAGAGGGATGCTACAGGGAAAGAGAAAACCCAAAACTTGGGATAATGGCACAAAACTGAGGAGATCAGATCAGAGGAGATGTGAGGAAGGAATCCTTCCCTGGGAAGGTGGGCAGGCCCTGGCACAGGGAGCCCAGAGCAGCTGTGGCTGCCCCTGGATCCCTGGCAGTGCCCAAGGCCAGGTTGGACACTGGGGCTTGGAGCAGCCTGGGACAGTGGAAGGTGCCCCTGTCCATGGCAGGGGGTGGAATGGGATGGGCTTTAAATCCCTTCCACCCCAAACCATTCCAGGATTCCATGATCAGACCTACACAGTTCTACCCAGCTCCTGTCCTGATTCCCGGTGATCCCTGGCCCAGCAGGACCTGGAGCCTGTTCCAGCATCCAGGACTCCCCTCTCCAAAGGATAATGGAGCTGCTGCTCCAGAAGTGTCCTGCAGCAGGCAATGACAGCAGGCAATGACAGCGGGTACGTGTGACAAATTCCCTGCCCTTCCAAACCCACCATTTCACACTCCCAAACCGGGAGGGATCCAAACCCCCCAGAGCTGCTTGCAGCTGGAAGGGCTCTCCAGGAGAGCCCCGAGAGCTGGCACATGGGCACAGGACCCTTTTGGGCTCAAAGAGTGGGGTTAAAAGGCTGAGATGTACCCCAAAGTCTATTTGGGGAGGTGGGGGGTGCCAAACCCCCTCGCCCCTGGCTGTATGACAGCAGCCACTGCAGAGCAGGGAACGGGGGTTTGAAAACGCTGCTTTGAAAAGCAAATTAAAATTCTCCCCGATGTCCAGTTGCCACCCCCTGTGCCAGATCTCTCCCGTATCCCATTGTCAGGTTAATTGCCTGCCAAATGGCCGCTGTGAGGACTTGGGGAGCAGAAATAATTTACCTGGGAACTGGTGTTGTGTTCTCCGCTGGCAGCGGGGTTCTGAGCGTTTGTAAAAAGCCTTTTTAAAGCACAGCAGCTGCCCTCCAGCTCTGGGGACACGGACCTGCCAATGCTGGCTGCTCCATCTAGCCAGGCTTTCAGGGATGTGAGCAAGCCAAGATCCCACACTGCGAGGGAGCCACAGGCTTTTTGGAGGGACACTGGCTGCAGCTTTCCAAAAGAAAACCCGTCCCAGCACCTGCCAGACGGCACAGGGGAGGATGGCAGGAGCCAGCCAGGGATGTGTGAGGGAAATGCCAGCGAATCCTTAAAGCAAAACTGGAACTGGAAGAGTTGAACTAAGCCAGCCAAAATGCCAGTGCCTGTGCTCCCACCTTGCTTCACTTTTGGTTCCTGAGTCCTTCCAGTCATTCCCCCCCCCC
>VZTI01000433.1:17050-42129 GCA_013397865.1 Struthidea cinerea
CCCCCCCAAACTAACTCTTCTACTCTTTCTGTTCTCATGAAAGTGACAGAAAGAAAACAAAAAAAAAATCCCATGGGCCTTAACAGAGCAGGAGTATATCTGTTTGACAGAAAACATAGTATCTTTTGCTCTCCAAATTGAATCTTACTACAAACTCACTCCAAGAAACACCAGACCCAAGAGGACATGGCCTTTTTCCTGGATAGAAGAATGCTAGTGAAGCAACTGATTGGGAGATGAATCTGTTGCCAAAGTTGTCCTGCCAGTAACTAATTTATTCTCCAAAGCATAACTTATTCCAGCTCTTGAAATCTGCAGTGTGGATCCAAGGGGAAATTGGCTCACAGGAGGTAGCAGGTTCAAGCCTCTGAGCTTCACATAGAAACGTGGATCTGGTGCTGAGGGTGAAGACATGTCATTGTCTTTAAAAACTTGAGCACTTGTATCACTCTGGCACATTCAACCCACCAGGACATCTGGGTGTAGAAATAACTAGCAGTGATATTTGTGCACATCTGGATCATGTGTCAATGGCTATCTTTTCAATCCCTCTCTAATTTTATCTTGAAGTTATTTCTTAGAGACTGGACCTAGCCCTACAAAGTGGCACATTCCCAGCTGAAAGTTATGAGCAACGGGATTGTTATCAATTACTTCGCTCCTAAATGGAAAACCATAAAAGATTTTATATATACTGGTATAAACGCATATGTCTGCATGCACACACAACCTCTACCTTTGTATCTTTATACAGGCATACATATAGCATATACCTAAAACATTTGTATAAACTCACCAGCAAGTGCAGTCCAGACAGGCTAGCTGCGTGTTAAAGGAACAAGTGCCATGTACAACAATCTTTCTTTCCCTCAGCTGTGGCTCACTCTAATTCCAACAGAACTACTGAGTAATGTCAGGGTGACCAACACCGAGGTGAAATCTTAGCTATCCCATTTTGAAAATGGTATTTATGCATGAGGTGGGCCTGATATGACTGCATTTGTCTTGGCAGACTTGGATGCATTGGTGATCTCTGCGATAGGTGAATAAGATGTGGCAGCAGAAGTATTTTCCATGTAAGTGAATGGGCGATGACTTTGGTTCACAGGGTTGGAGGTATGTGATAGAAACGTGCCTGCTTGTGCCTTGATCCCCTTCTCCATGCATACCCTTGCCTTCTGAGACTTCCATGTTTTGATGGCACAGAGGAATTCTCAGATCTGAAGGACTTTTTTAGTCTTGACATTCATTTTCTGTTGCCATCTGAGTGGATCACTAAGTACCTTGAATTGCTGACAAATTGCCTGCTGCCCCTGGATAGATCTGGCAAAGAAGGAAGCCCAGCAGCAGAAGGAGGGAGGAGAGATGAAAGACTGAGAAAAGAGTGAACTTACCAAAATGGAGAGCAAGGAAAGGTGTAAAAGCCAATGTGACCAAAGAAGCCAATGATAAAACTAAACCTCAATTCTAAAACCAGAGCAATCTTGATGGACAGGATAATAGGATTGTTTCTGTTCCTATTTGCCTTGATTTTCTGGTCACTCCTGCTGCAATAAACAAGGAGTAATTCAGATAAGTTAATGAAGCTGTGTTAGTGCTAGTGTGGTATACAGAGCTTATTGAAGCCGATGGGAATTTTACTGAGAACATGAGTAAAAGCAGGAAAAAAAAAAGAAAAAGAAAGCATAAAGCTTTCCTCCATTTTGCATATTATTTATGCAGCAGGATTAATCAGTAGTAATATCTCAGTGCAATTGGAACAATGCAGGCACATTGAAAAGAGTGGAAGTGGTGGGGTTATTTTTGGGCTCCTGCCATTGGGTGCAGTCCATTTCTGAGGCTGTGAGCTGGTTCCCCATGAAACCACCATGAGAGGGTGTTCGATTTGCCTTGCTGTCAGGAGTTGGGGTGGAGTTTGAAGTAGCTGACAAGTGCATTAGAAAAAATAAATATAACTGGAATGCTTGGGAAGTTACCTCATCCAGAGCTAGAAAATAATTTGGACTGCTGTGAGAAGGAATATTTGAAAAAAGATTATTCAGTAGGGAAATGCTTGGATTGGCTATTAATCCCCAGTGCTGAGAATATTTTTCTATATTTCTGTAATTATATTATTGCCAGCTACTGTGGGACAATTGACAAATAACATCTGGTCACAAAGCCTGTTCAGGGTGATGGAAAAATCACTATAGCAGCAATTAAAATGCTTAGAGCCAAAGAATAAAACAGCATGCAGCAATCAAATGAAACAGAGCATACTCCACAGTCAACAGTTTTTCTCTCTCAGTTTTAAACACAGCAGTGCCAGTCCTGGTTGTAGCAGACCCAGACTCACTGCTTTCTCAAGTGGCTCCTGCAGACTGTCCTGACACATGAAACTAACCAGCACGTTTGCAACAAATTCTGCCTGATCCTAGATGGGGCTTCATGCATCCACAGTTGTTCGATTAAGAAATACATGCTTCAATTGATGCTTCGATCTCTTTGATAAAATACCTTTAGATTTAGAAAGCTGAAAATACGTTTGCTCGTTTGTTTGTTTCTGGGTTTAATTCTTTGCTGTCCCTCTCTTTTCTTGATTTGCTTCTTCTTCTATTTTATTTTTTTTAAAGTGTGTGAATGGGGAGTGAAAAGAGGCCAGTGAAAATTACTTTTAGTTTGTCTTGTTTCTGAACACCTTATGCTTATGCTTAATTTATAAGTTAGCAGATAACTTGTGCATAAAAATAATATCTCACAGTTACCCCTGTACATATATACAATTCTGTACGTAACACAAATGAAGAAACGTGAGTGGATGTTTACAACTCAAGCCATATGATTTTTTCAGTTTACAGGAACTGTTTCAAAGATCTGTTCAATAGCTGAGGTGTATACATCAGTAGAATGATTACCTTTAAACTTTTGAAACAATATTTCAGCAACAATTTCCTTGTCTACAACTTTACAAGGCTGTAAATAGCCCCTGTGTGCATAATGAATTCTGACTTCATAGGCCAGGGTTCTTATACACAGCAGGTTTTCCAGAACTTTTATGAGTAAGTTACACCTTGAGGCAAAACTAAACCCCCCAACTTCTATTATAAATGTTACAATAAAATGTTCCTTTGAGTTTTCCTAGAGCTCAATGTTCCGTCTTTCTTCCCGTTCCAAGTCATTCTTTCTGTGCCGTCCACGGATTTGAGACATGAAAAATGTGTTTTGCTGCAGACATATTGGATATTAGGTATTGTTACAAGGTGTTTTTTATGGCTAGGCTTGCAGGACCAACGTAACAAGGTGATAAAGAACAAAATCTCTTGCTCTTACAATACTGCACTCATGGCTGTTGCTATCCCTACATGATCCATTTGTGGTGATTTTATTTATCCAAGTGCTGGGTGTAACAAAGCCCCAGTATGTCACAAGCAAGGACTGGGAGCAGAAAGAGTCAAATGATTTTTTCAAAAGATTGAGTAGAGACAGGCAGAGATAGCCTTGCAATGAAACTATTCCTTGTAGCCTGTCTGTGTTTCTCTCCACCCACTACTGTGGTGAGCCCACCTAACAGTGCTGTTCTAGGTTCCTTCATACTCCACCACAAAGCTGATGCAGCTGTAAAGCTCTTTCTTTCTCCTCAGTTTTCCCACAGTAAGTCCAGGCTTTAAAAACACAAACAAATTGAACTAGATAAAATATTGATCCACTCAATCTCCTTTTAATCACTAGAGCCATTCCCAGCAGCTAAAAGTGATCCTGCTTTGAGAAAATTAAGAAACATCCCTTCTGTCCACTGCATTGTCACTGGGCAAGTCACTTCAATGTAGATTTCTGAGCAGTAGACTAGTTAAAGGGTGGGGACAGTTGAATTAGCCAAGAAAGCACTCCAAAAAATGCAAGCAGACTGCATGCCTAGGTGAAAAATGCAAATGGTATCACATCCTCACTGTATAGCATCCCTTCACAGAAAGGATTTAGTGTACAGTGTGACCAACACCTGAGTGTGCACGGGAGAAAGAAACCTAGGCAAGGTGAACTGAAGGTATTTATACAGTCAGCTGCTTACTGAATGTGTGCTGCTGTCAAATAGCCATGCAAACAATGCCATTCCTGCTTTTCACCCAAATTTCCCCTTCACTTTCAGTTCTGTGTCTGCACTTACATTTCTGGTATCCCCTGGTATGAATTACCATATTGCACACTGAGACTGTATATCTAAGGCAGAAGATCCTGATTTGCACGCTCCCTCTGTGTCTTCAGGTTGAAAAGCTGTGGGCAATGTGGGGTTACTTTTTCTTTGGATTCCATTTCACCTTGGTCTGTGGAAAAGCAGAGTTCTCAGGTAAGAGGATCAAGGCAAGTGGAGGCAGCACCACTTCTCAGTGCTAGTGCTGCTAGGGCGGAAAAATTCACTGCAAATCTCTGTCAGGAAACATTTTTTTTAGCAAGCTGATACTCTTCTCCTTTTACAGACTCATCAAACGAACATCAAAATGATGACAGAGTTTTCCTTGGCCCATTTCCTATGGCAGCAAACCCTCCACCTCCCCAGCACACTGTAAGTTTCATTGTTGCTGAAATAGGTTATCTAGAGGTCAGTAGGCTAACAGGGTGTTTGGATTTCCTAAAATTGTGCCTGTCCTTAAACGTAGCAAATCAGATTGTTTACACACCACTCTGTGAGCCTGGACCGCACACTAAAAGCTGCATACAATGCTGCTATTTCTGCTTCCCTGCTCCCTTCCCCCTCGGCGTAGGTATTTCGGCTTTCTGTGGGGGGGGCTCATTAAGGTTCATAGAACACAGTAAAGAACATGGCTGGAGACACTTGTAATTCTACAGGTCCACCATGTGGGATATGCAATAAAAAAAATTGCATAGCCGGAAAGAGATGTCCTCAATGAAAGACTTAATTGAAAGCAGCCCTGATGGTCAAAGTGCATCAAGAGGAAGGAACTACCATGACACTAAGGTTTGAATTTGTTTCCTCTGACACTGATTTCCTGTATGGCTTTGAGCAGCAAGGCACTTAATTTTTTCAGAGCTCTGTTTCCTACCCATAAAATGGGGATAAGAAGGTTGCTTTTATTTTATTGCATTTAGTCTTACCTATTTGGACTCTGAGTCCTTCAGCACAGAACCTGTCTCTAGCTAGCTAACACTATCCATGTAGATGGCTGTTTAAGGTGCCAGCATTACACTGTCTAAAGACAGGCCATATCTCTCGTCTTCTGAAATTTTGAGGTTCAAGAGGGTTTTATTATGAAGTGCAGGAGTGGGTGTTAAATTCTGTTCTTCTTCCTAGATCAGCAAAAAGTGCCCCTTTGCAAGAGCTCACTTGAATCACCGAGGGCCCTTTTGGGACTTCATTAAGAACTACATTATTCCTATTTGCCCCAATGTACTTCCAATGAGGTAATTTCACCGTCTTCACAGGTATTTTACCTCCTGTTTTTTCTCAATAAAAAGATACTCATAAAAGAGAGACCTAATTCATATTCTAAACTGGAAAATTTCCACTAATGTCAACAGCTTTGGGCTGAGTATGAGAAACAAGGAAGAATCTCCAACAATAATTTTTTACTTCTAAAGTAGTAATAATAATAAAAAAGTCCTAGTTCTGGTTGAAGGGAGTGACATTTATGGCTTTTTGCTCTTCTTAAACACAATATTCAAATTAAATCTTAACTTTGGCTGCTGTTCACTGAAAATACAGCATAACATGAACACTTAATACTCCTACTACATTTTCTTGCCCATTTGTGTCATGCGGATGTTAGAAATCACACATTACTTTGCTTACAGATTGACAATAAAAAATTATATGTAAGACAGGCCTTAGGTGCATGGTGAAATTTTGGACCAGAAGAGGACAGTTTTTGAGAGGCTGAAAAATCACACGAATTTTCAAAACTTTTATGTCTACCTCAAGGGTACAGAAAGTTAAGGAACTCTTACCGGAATATTAAAACATGTATAATAAACTGAAGTTATGAAGTTCACACCACTCAGTCTCTTTGTCATGGCTTCATATTCTCTCCCTCCTTCTGTGCATGCCTGGCACCCATCCTGGAAACCACCACTGGGGTGAGCAGCAAGTAGTGCAAGGGACCTATCTACGCGTAGAAAAAGTAGACAAAATGTCAGAGTAGAAGCCATTCCGATTACTAATGCCCATCACACCACTTCCAATTGTGCCTGTGTCAGACAGCTGCAGCAGAGATACCATGGCACTAAGAACTTCACTGGGGACAGCAGGCCTAACATCCACCCCAAACCCATACTTGTATAAATATGAGAGACCACCTGAAGGATGACCACCACCTGCCTGCTGCTCTGAGGGAATGTGATGCCAGGCTGAGTGCACACAAATACTCCTAGCCTGAGCAGCACAATTCTTTTCAATATATACTGCTGATTAAGGCAACCATAAAAATGGGGGTGGCCCATAGGTTGAGGTAGTGGTCATAATTGGGTGTGTTCTGTGGTTTGCAAGCAGGGAGGTTGCTGTCACACTTGCTATGTGGTTTTTAGAACAACTAAATATTTGATGAGTAGCTGTAGTGTGAGTTGCTCCAATCCCTTTTGGGAAACCTGGGAGAGAAAGAAGAAAAGGAGTTGTCATCTTTAGCAGAAAGCTATCTGATGTGTGCTTGAACCTTATTGTTGTTTGGCTTTTGTAACACGTGGGTTAGTTCTTGGTATCTTTGAAGTTAAAGTTGTGTTATTCTTTATTGATGTGCTGTTAATTAAAAGCAATTGAGGCAGAGGGTGTGGATAAGACAAGTTGCGATTTTGTATATGAGCCTATGAATGACTTTTTCTAGAAGAAAAGGCAGAAGGTGCCATGAGTGCAGTGTCTAAAATATTGAGAGATGAGAGGTCATTGGTGGTCAGAGAAGTTGTTGATGATCAGTGGCAGGCTTCTGAAGGACACAGAAATGGTCCTCAGATTGCTTCCCCTGTTGATCTGTGCAGTAGGAAGTGCTTGAGTTGGAGACATCATGGGAAGGTGAATTGTGATAGCGTTTCTCTGACTGCTTTTTCTTCTGTCAATACAGAGAAACCACAGCCAGGTGTGACCCTACCCAAACGGGAAATAAGTCTGGGGCTTGTGGAAGTCACAGCTCCCATGTAGATAAGGAGAGCCGTAAGCAGAGAGATAGGCAGGTGCCAGAGGGGAATGTGTGGCTGAGCAAAGGGACTGGATGGAGTTACTCTGTGTCTGCTGGTCATGAACTTTGTGTGCTTTGAGAAGGAAGAAATAAAAGATGATGTCCAGTTAGTTAAGCAGGGGGAAAGCATTTCTAGACAGAAGACAGAACGAGGCTTGAAAAGACTTTTGTTAAGAGTCCACCGATAAGTGAGTGTCCTGACACCTGTTCAGGGTAGAATAAAAGCCATCAGAGAAACAGGACTGAGAATAATAGGGCAGTGAAGCGAGCACTTGGGATCTCTCTACACTAATGCTAAGAGTGTGGCAATTAAAAAAAAAGTATCCAAAGCCTTAGACCACAGCCAAAGATAAGTTATAAGAGGTATTGCAGAAACTTGGCAGATGGATTCTATGACTGCTATAGCAGAATAAATTGCTGTGGAAGGGAGACAGGGAAACAAAAGAGAAGGATTGCAGTGCATGCCAAGAATTTTAGACTTTCTCCAGAGAAGAAGAGATGAGTACCTAGTTTACTGGATGCTTCTGGGAAATAAAAGTAAAGATCCATAAGCCTTCTGAGGTCACAAAATTGAATGGAGGAGTTAGAGGAGAATCTGGTTTTGAGTAACTACTAGAAGGATTTAAAAGGCAGTTCATGGAGGAGTTTTTAATAAAAAATACTATAGGACAAAACTCATCAAAATTTTGCCGTGTGCTGAGAATATTTAACTTAGGAATGTGAAGAAAGCAGTAAAAGAAGATGATATTTCTGACTTTTATTTGAAGAAGCTGACAAAGGATCTGAAGTTCTGAGGTAATTTAAGTGAAGAGAATTGCCTGAAATAGCTTGAAAATGGTGGTAGTAAAGCACCTGAGCTCCAAGGAGAGGAATATATTAAAGCATGGAGGGGAACAATAGACTTGAAAAAAGCTGCTCTCACCAGGCTGCTCAGTGGGACTTTAGCAAGGTATCTGGCTTCTAAATCAAAGAAGGTAATGAGTTTTAGCTGGTTTAGTCCCCACTTGTGTGTTCCTTTTCAGTTCTAAGTCTCTATTTCTCTCTTATGCTCCCAGTTTTGTGTACAATTACATTTATTGTTCATCATCTTGAGGTATTTAGTGCTTCCCATACACATAAACATCCAAGGTTAAGTAAAGAATTCCACAAAAAACCTTCATCACGTTCTTCAATTATTGAGAAAGGCAGGGGGGTGGGGAAGGAAAGGTAAATCATGATTTCCTTTTAGTTAGGAACACAGCCTGAATAATTTATCTTGGTGTACTTAATCCATAGCCCATTAAAGTGACTTCAGAAGATCCTCTGGTCTGTCACTGCCAGTGTGCTGTCCTCTGGGAGTGGAGAACAGAGGAGTCTCCAGGTGTGTCCTGGTGTTATCTTAAAAGACACCTGCAGGCTGCAGTGTTGCCTCGATTATCTGCACACCTCTACAAAGGCTCTGCTTCGTTCTTGTTCTCAGTGGTACGCCAATCACCAGTTGTAGAAACTGGAGTCAAGAGAAAGCCAGCAACTGGCTTCAGACTAAGACAATACTAGTTAGACACTTCGCTTGGTGTTGCTCAGGCTAATGGGGGAGAAAGAATAATGTGGGTGTTTTGTCAGTTCTGATAGTAATGTGTCTGTTCCTACCAAGTAGATGTAAGAGACACAAGGTTTGCAAGGGCTACTGATGTTTCTATTGAAAGATAAACACATCTTGGCTTAGAAAGTGCCTTTTCCTAAAAGTACCTACAAATTCCCTCATATTGAAAGATATTTAGCTTTGTGTCCAATAAGTAATATCAAATTCTGTCTTATTCTTTCATTTGGAAGCATGTGTCTCAAGAATAGAATGAGGGCCAAATGTGTTCTGCAGGAATAGTTCCTCCTTTTGTACAGGTGGATGATAGAAAAGGGAGAGTTTTTAATCTGAGATTTACAGTCTGTGTAGAAAAGGGTTAGCAAGTCCAGGGACTGCTGCTGAAGAAGACAGGCTCTTAGGAAAGGCAAACTGACACACTAATTATTTGGGTAGGGGGAAGAGAAGAATCTCCTCTTAACTGGGGTTTATGTGGGTGTCAAGTTTTTTGGTGTGATCCTTGATTGCAAGGTGACTTTGCCTAGTGCATGGCACAGGTATCACGCTTGCTGGGTCAGATTTGGGCATCACAAAACCAGAAGATGAGACACCTCCAGGGCCTCTATGGAGGTGGGCTCTGGGGCAAGTTCTTGGTAGATTCAGTCCCCAGACCTACTGCAGGCATAATTCAACGCATGCAGACCAGCATCTCCTGGTGCTACTGGTCTCTGCTCTGCTGAGTTCCCACTAAAAGGATTTAGAAATGGAGTTTGGATGCTTTGGCGGGATGCTTGGCTGTTCACTGCTGTGAGTCCTTCTATCTAGAAAGCAGTTAACAAGAAGAAATTGTGCCTACTGAGAGGTGCCCACTGTTAGTGTTGACCTGATTAATTAACCAGACAGCGTGTCTGTGGAAGGACAAAGTGTATGTTGGAGAAACACTGTGCAGCTCTTGGTTGATGCCAGGCTGAGGGCTATAAGCTACGCTGAGAGAGCTGTGGGCTAAAGGAGAATTATGAACCTGTAGAGACCAAGGGTTCTCTGTCAGTCCTGAGTGGTGTTACTGTCAGATGGGGATCTGGAGATGTGGATGTTGCAAACAAATTTTGAGGCACAGAAACCAAGCAAAATCCCAGGTTAGTCTGCCCACAGGGACTGTCCTGCTCAGTGGCAAGGAGTCTTCTCTGGGAGATACTAAACTTTTTCATTTTTTCTGGAACAAAACAAAGAACTTGGATCCTGCAAGCCTCATTTAATGGTTGTTAAGTTTTTAGGAAAATTTAACAATTAACAACTGGGCCCTGTCCACATACACCCCAAATTTCAAGACCCTGTATATTTCTATTGTATTCTGAGGAGATTTTTCTCCTCCACCCATTTGTTGACGCTGGGTGAATTATGCTTAACTGCTGCAGAGCAGCACTTCCACAGTGAGATATTTTTGAACCTGATCCTACAGATTGTTCCCTGTCAAGTCAATTCAAAGTCTTTGTTTTGCTTCTTATTCAGGAGTCTTGTGTTTCCTAGGTCAATATATATGACTATATGTGAGAGATTTTTTAAATTTTTTTTTCTTTTTGCTCATAGTATTTCCCCACTGAGTTGTGTGCTCTCCACAGTCCTTTAATGTGTCTGGAGGAAGTGAACGAGTCCTCACCTGCAGCTTTACAGATAAACTGTCTTACTAGGGTGTCCGCTCTTATCCAAAGGGACTTCCTGATGGATAGAGCTAGACTTACAGCTGAGGACTCTATTGCCATGCTACAGATGTAGTTTTCCTCTTCTAACAGTACAGCTGGTCATGTGTTCTGTATTTTTCTTGACATAAAAGTGCCTAGGGATAGATATATCCACTTGTATCTGAACTGCTTCAGATGCTGCCTGCAACTCTTTCTAGGGCTGTCTGCATAGGTCAATGTTTCCAGAAGTGAAACACCTAGAAAGAATTCAAACCTATATTTGGGAATCTGAATTGATGGCCAGCCTTTTTTTTTTTTCCCTTGGAAGGATGTCAAACAGATGCTACCACCACCAAAATCAGCGCCAGCTTTGATTTCTCAGGTCCGACAGGAACATATGCCTGCTTTAATTTCCTCTACAGTTCCAGTCCTTTAGTTCCACAGAAGCAAAAAAGGGAACATGGAAAATACTCAAAGTCTGATCCAAAGCATGTTGAAATGTATGCAAATCACTATCATGGGCTTTGGATCAGGTCCTAAGTAAACTAATTCTTGGATTGTCACCTCTAGTCGTAATGATCCTTTGTTTTGCCTTTTTAATGATAAATGATTGTTATAAAAAGCCTTATGTAATTTCTGGCATGGTTAGGCATCATAAGCGAGGTGTGTAATCTTAGAAATGCTCTAGCTAGTTTCTTGGGTTGTGTAACAAATAATTATGGAATCTCGCTGAGTCTTGCTTTATTATTATACAGCTTCAGGCTCTTACCCCCAGTGGCTTTACATGCTTGTTAATATTTAAGCTATCTTGTAGCTTGAGTAATTTGTAATGAGGTTTTTTTTGTTGGTGGTACTGAAGCTAATATTAAACAAAAGTCGTTTTTGGGGGAAAGGGGGAAAGGTGTGCTGGATGATTTGTTCTTCTGAAAGTGCTTTTCCTTGTTTTAATACCTTTCGGCTCATTCACAGATACAAATACAAAATAGAAAGCTCTTCCAAAGCCTTCCTTGTGTGCTTCTCTAGCTAATCAGGAACACACAGCACTGCTGCTTCTCAGCAGATTGGGCAGTGGTGGGCATGAAGGTTTGATATAAAGAATACTTCTGTATAAAACATAGGTCACTCTTGAAGACGGTGGTTTTGTCTACTAAGACTGAAGCTCTTAGACAAAGACTTAAAACAGAGGAGGTCTTTTGACTACGGAAAGTATTCAGGCCCATAGAAAGGACACAGAGAATTTGGCCTTTCACACCTTTGCTGTGAAAAAGGTGGACAAGATAGCTCTTGCTCCGGATGTTTTTGCCCCATCCTGCTTAATCATGAAATCTTTCTTTGCCAGCTCTAGTCAAAAACCAAGAACTTTCTAGTTATTTATTCAAGACATCTGTGGTCTGTCTTTAGGGTCAGAAGAACAGATCAAAACCAGAAAATTTTTGTGTAGAATTGGAGTTAGTCTTTGGCAGGCCAGTGCTTCTGCTTACATATGTGGTAGACAAGGTTTCAAGAATGGAATATGCAACTTTGAAAGATCCTGGTAGGGATGGAGCAGTGGGGGATCGCCTGGAGGGGTTTCAAGCATGACTTATTGTTAACCTCACCTTCTTCCACCAGCTTTTGTGGTCTTCACAGGGCCCTGAGGACAGCGTGTGCTGCATGATCTACATGCTGCTTACTCAAAGACAAAGGGACAGAGCTACATAGCCTAATACTGATGATGTACATAGGTCCAATCTTACCAACCAAAGCTGGAGTTCATCTGGCTTTTTGATATACAGCAATTTTAATGGTGAAAAAAACAAGCTTCAGGTAGACTGAAACAACACTTACCACACAGGAGTGCTGCTTTGATTTTTCTAATGAAAAACAAGTGTCTCACCAGACTGAGCTGCATTTGGAGGAAACAGTAGCAACCAGTAAAGATATTTTGCTCATTACTACCGGCTCACTTGTGTTTGGATACTATGGGTCCCTGGTATACTCAGCTCTCAAATCCTGTCTGTGGTTGGAGGCCTCCCGCGCCCCGTACATTTGCCAACCACCTCTACTTCTCAAAGCAAGGTACAGTAAAGGTAGAATAAGGTTCACAAGTATCATCAGGATGAGGGGTGAATTTATGATAATTCTGGAAGAGATTTCCCATAAGGGGATTTAATGCAGGTCTGAAGTTGTAAGTGAAGAGCTTAGGGCAGTTTTCTCCTAGATGACAACTACTGTTGATCCTGTGGCCTCTTATCAGGAGGCACTTTCAGAACAAAATAGCAAGAGGTGCTTCTTCACGTGACATGAATCTGACTGTGAAATTGAATTGAAAAAGTCGGCATGGGCTCAAAAAAGTGACAGAATAGATTTGCTAAAGAAAAGTTTTTCAGGGCTATTAAGCATAAAAATCCTGTTTTGATTTAGGAATATTCTAATCTTCATGCAGAATTAGGAAATACTTTGAGATTATGTTTACCTGCTGTTGACCATTCCCTAAGCTATGGAGAACAGGTGTACTGGACACAGGACCTTGGGCTAACCAAACTTTCTCTTTGATATAGGACAGGCAGATTTTTATATCAGACATACCTGAAGGGATTTTGGAATTACATGGCTTCCTATGAAAAGATGCCCAACAATTCTCACAATCTGGCTCGGTATTCCTCATGATATTTTTCCACCAATTACAGGTCAGTTGGAAAGCTCTGTATATGTTGGTTGTAAATCTGGACTTTTAGTAAGATGTATTTGAGTTGCATGGAATGTGCTGGTGTTCTCCTGGACAAAGCAGCCAGGGAAGAGGTAATTCACCTGGCAGGGCACGCTGGTGGTAGTCCAGCAAGCCTGTCTGCCCTGCTTGGGTCTTTCAGCATCCCATACGGGTGCAGGCTGGGAGACGTTGCCAGAATTCACAGGTTCAAGTGAAGCATTCGGGCCCCTGGGGTGGTGAACAGCATAGTCCCCTTTCCATTTGTGGTGCAGGTGCATGCTACTGTCCAGAAAGAGACATTCCCTTGTTTCCCACATCAAAAGGATGGATTCCTTTTCTCCATAGCGTGCGGGTCTTTCCCTGATTGCAGAATAAGAAACTGGCTTTACAAGTCTTTTCATACAAAACCTTTATTTTTCATGCTCCCATTTACATCAGTGAAACTTGGAGGTTTAAAACCTGTTTTTTTTTCTAGCTTTGAGCCCTGTGTTCATAGTGCAAATGTGGCTAAATTTAATCATATTTCTACTCTGTCATGTTATACAGCTTTTCACCAAGACAAACTTTTTAGTTCAATGAATACTAATATGTATTTATCTCTGCAGCCATAAAAATGTTATGTCTTTTTATATGTGTAAATGGTAAATTGCCAAATAACTGAGGATTTTATTTGTAGATAGAATTTTGATGTATTATTCAGATGATGTATTGATGGGTCCTTTGCTATCACTTTTACAAGATGATAGTCATAAAATTTTTTTTCTCTTATTTTGTGTAGAGTTACTAAATAAAGCAGGTACTGGAGTAAATCAAGCAAATGAAAAGCAATACTATGTTTGACAGTGTTGATCAGGTCTCTGAAAAATAAACAAAATTAAAATTGAAATGTGAATAATTTCAAATAAGATTTTTTTTCCCTTCCTGATTGAAAATCAGATTCTGGTTTTGTTGTCACTATAACTTTATTTTAAGGAAAAAAATATGAATTCTAGTCAAATATTGAGTTTTCCTGTATGTTCAGTCTGTAGAACTAATACAGTAAGGAGAGAGCCTTATGCAAGCAGGGCCACCAGTCAAGCTTCCCTACCCGTCTGTACAAATAAACATCTCGGGGTTCAGGTGTGTTTTCAGCCTGATATGGATGATCAACTCTGTATGGTTATCATGCATCTGTGCATCTTGAACAGTAGCTGAGTTTACATGATAGCAAAGGATGATAACATATCTATGCATTGATGGGCAGAAGGGAACCCCAGGGCTCAGAGCTATACGTGGCGATAAGAGTGTTTAGGTTGGAAGCTTATAAACCTCTAGACTTGTGACTGAAATGGTGTCAGGCAGAGCTGCAGCAAGGCCTTCAGGAGACTGAGTTGTTTCCTTCTCCTTTCCCAGGCTCCTTCCAGTTGCTGCTGTGTTTGGCAGTTGATCGTCCTGAGAGGCAGCAGGGATTAGCAGGGCTTGGACAAAGCTTCTGTCTCTGCAGACATCCTGTGGAGTAGTTTTGGTTGGAAGAACATGAATCCATGACTCTCTGGATCTCAGGATTGTCTCCAAGGTCCCAGTTCTCATAGATGTGGGAGCAATTTCACCCTACTTTACTCAAGAATAATGTGTCCTTGTCCACGAGTATCTGACTAACTCCTGCCTATTGTGATCCTCCCTGAAGAATTAGTATGCATTTTGAAGGCTTAAGGGGTTTTGTTCTGCCCATTAAGGGGATGTGCCCTTGCAAGACCTGGTCTTTCAGACATTCCAGGTGCTGCTCATTGATTTCACCTCCCACTGGAGTGAAAAAACTTCTATCTAAGGTAAGGATGGCGTTGCATGTAGTTCTGGGTGGCATTGTATGAGGTGGAATTCTCTGTTGCACGCTGAGAACCTCAGAAGAACTGGATGCAACCTGGTCCATGGCAAGCTCAGCACCCTGAAATCCCATTGGATCCTCAAAACTTACAGCAGCTGTGGCCTTAAGGTTCTTTGAAATAAGTTGAAGATCCAGGAAAATAGTTACTATGCATCAGCCTATTCAGTGTCTTAAGATCTCAAATTTGACTCCTATAAGGCAAGCTTAAAGAAATGCAACCGAAAAATATGAAAATACACAACAAACTATCAGATGGAAATGAGTTTTATTATTTTTTGACTTTTTGACAAAATAAGCTTCTTGCTCAAAAAAGAGTTTGATCTCAGTGTTTGAACCTTCTAATTTGAACACCTATTTGGCCTTTTAATAATGCAGGGGACACAAAAATACCCCTTCATGCCTCTGGTTGCTCAATTTGGCTAGGGTTTCCCATTACCTTCTTTCCCAGACTATTTATAGAATAGCAATTAAGATTAATGTATAGCTGCTCACACTTAGTTCCTGGCTCAGCTGGGTTTTGAGCCACTCCCAACAAGAGCTGAATGACTGAGATACTTAATGTCCATGAGAACTCCTGCTGAAATCAGCTGTAGCCATCTGTCATGTAGATAGTATGTGCATATCTTGAAAACAAATGGACCTTTTTAATTTTTTTCCCCATTGCGAAATGAAATTTTGAGGCTGAAGTCAAACAGAACATACTTCTCAGTCAATATATGGAAATACGTTCTCAGTATTTCTCAGTCTGTTCTTGCCATTGAATGGGAAATGTATCAAATAAACAGAAGAGAGATCATTATGTGCATCCATTCCTAACCCAGCCCTTTTGAGGGGAAATATCCATACAAGCATTTCACAGTTTTTATGAAGTGATAAAATACAATGATTGGTTTGTGAGGTTTTCTTTATTGTCTGCAAGTTTTTTTGGCTTGTGTTATGAGCTCGGATGTGACTGGTATCAGTAGAAACCAGTGCAGGAAAATGTAGGCATGGTATGAGGGCTGCACATGCCACTTCGAGGAACGTACTCTAGTAATAAGCGTACAACGCCAACCTTCTTTTCATGATGGAGATCCCTGTGATACTCCTGTGCTGCACTTTGTGTAGTGATGGCTGACAGATCCAGGCTATTGGCACAATCCCTGATCGTAGGATGTTACTTGCTGGCCTTGTGTCAGAGGATGTGGATGGATGGTGCTTACAAAAGCAACCAACCAAAAGAAATTGAACTCAAGCAGTGTTCAATCCTGTTTTGCAAGCAATTAAATAAGAATGAATATGATGATACAGTTTTGTCAGACCTCATCACATCTGGGAGACCTGTAGGCACCAGCCTGTCAAGCCAGACTTCTTGTTCTGGTAAGGAAGAGCAGAACTGTGCCAAAGGGAAGGGTCCCACGGCTTAGATTATTATCTGAGTTAGATTCAAGTCTGGGTGCATGGGACTCCTCAGAAATTGCAAAACCTCATTTCTTAAAGGATACTGTGACAGGGTGTGCAAGTCCACAAGAGTCCTGCTTTTTGATCACAGTGTTCCCTGTATTAGAATAGATTCTGGTAAAGTAGCAACTGCCTGTGTTCCTAATAAAGCTAAGTACCAGAAGTACTCCAAATGTAAAAAAAAAAGTCTTAGTTTACAACTGGTTTATATATATATCCTGACACCAAGCTGGCTGAAAGGAATTGATGACTTTAGTTCTCCTACCTACATGCACATCTATAATACTATGACTTAAATATTTAAAACATTCATTCTTTTTCAGAGATTCTTCTTCTCACTTGGAATAAACCTCCTGACTTCCACTGAGTCAGGGCCCTAAGAACAATTTTCCTTTTAATAGCACAAGACAGTTGCCTTTCCACAACAACTAGTTATATTGGATGATGCAGGAGTCCTATAGGAAGAAAAAGATTGTGGTCCTTTAATTTAAATAGTTCACTACAGTGATATATGCACTGAATTAAAGGGTGCTAAAATAATGGTGTACAATGGCCCAGTTTTTAATTTATTTACTTTAAGATGTTTTATTGTAGGGGCTTTTTTTAATGTAATACACATATATGTGAAAATAATTACTAATTGCTGATACCACACTGTGACCTGAATAAAAAGGCTTTTATGGTACCGTAGAGTAAGACAGCAAACTACAGTTTTGGTTAATTAGCACAAGCACTAGCCCTAGAACTATATCCCATGCTCTTCTCTGTTACACAGATATACTCCTCCAACTAACAGGCCTTTGGCACCACTGCAGTATTCCCAAACCTGTGGGTGACCTGATTGACTTCTATCTGCTTCAGCTGTTTCCCAGTTTAAGGAGTCATCTCTGCCCTGTAGGAAACCCCAGCATAATTCCCCAGCATTTAAATCAAGCTATGAAAATGTATACCTTTCACTTTCTTTTCACACAGAGGATCTCTTGGTCTTGAGATTTCAGTTGTACAAGGAACAAAAAAGTGTCTAACATAAATCTTCCAAATGCAAACGTTAATTAAAGTTTGGGTAATCTTACAGTCCTCGCTCTGGTTGTTTGCAGTGGAGAGGAAGACATTATAATAACAAGATGATAGTATATGCTGAGCGTGTCAAGTCCCCTGCTCAGATTTGAACCTCCCATCTGTGGTGCTAGAAACCATAATGCAAAGAGGAAGTTCTCCCTTGCAGCCACTGGTGACAGTATGGGATAGGGGAAACTTATTCCCAGCAAAGAATAAAGCCAATCTCCTTTGTATGGAATAAAGAAATTGGGAGCAGTCCCTAGTTCCTGTGGAACAGGAAAATTCTAAACTGAATTTTCCTTGGGAGCTCTGACAACTGTTTTATCTTGCCAACTGTGGAAGACCCAAGAATTGCCCAATTTCCTTAGGAAATGGCACGACCAGTGCTATACTTTAATTTTGTTTTGGCCAAGGTCTCGTCAGTGACTTTGCTACAGGATGAGTGGGATTTGGTTTAGGAGCTCTGACCAGGGAAAATACAGTTTATATGCTTTATCTTCCCAATTTAGGATCTGGAAGAAGAGATGCTGTTTGTAAGAGACTTGGGGCAAGTCGTCTTAGCAGAGGATGCTAAGGCATCAGAAGAGTCTATGTCAAGTTCTGTCTTTTTGTGCTCAGTGTTTGTAGACTAGATTCAAGGGCAAAATTGTTTCTGTTTTCTTAAGGATAGCTTTGGACAAGGGCAAGTAAGATAAGGGCGCAGAGGGAAGTGAAAGGGGAAGGCTGTTTCTCTGACTGAACAAGGTTGCTGAGAGGTTACACTGAAGGCTTTTTTTGGGGGGGGGGTTATTGCTGACAAGGTTGAGTAACTGCAGTCTGTACTCTGTTGTCATGTGTTAGCCTGGCTGCTTTGAATATAATTTATAACTTCTTTGTCCTTTTTTAACCTGCTTCTTCTGGGGCTGGGGGGCGTGGGAAGAACCTGACATGACTCCAGGTATTGTGACACAGACAGCTGTGCCTTCGCCATGCTCTTACGATTAGTCAGAAAGAGATGAACCAGAGAAGCTCAGAGAAACACAGAAATGACTTAGGGGCTTCCTGGACTGACTTACGAAGAAAAAATTGGGAAAGTTGCTGCTGTATGTCTGTACAGTTCTGCTAAATGATTAATGGGGAGTATGATGATAACATACAACTAATTGAGGCTTGTGTATGCCAAGGAGAGGGGAATTACTTTGGTGTTGTACGAGGATGAGTACTGAGCACATGACACTTCATTGAAGACGGCTGCGTGAAGTACGCAGCAGTTGTTTGATGGTGAAAGAGAATTGCATTAGACTCTTGTTTTAGGAATAATACTAAAAATCTGCTATCGCCTGGTTATGCGACTTAATTTGTCTCACAAAGAAAACCATATCTTTGTAGGGTTTCTTCCTCATTGCTTAAGATGCTTTAAACATAGCTAATAAATACTGCCTTGCTTCATAAGTTATTAAAAATAAACAAATAAACTGCACTGAAGAGAAGGTGAACTGGGTAATTCCAGAAGACTTTCATGTTCACATTTTTATACGTTCTTATTAGAAACCTTGTGAAGATATTTCTGTAGAAAGATGCTGTATTTTTCAACAGTAAATGCTGTGAAAGGAACTGAAATAGACAGTTTGGTGTCATAGATCTGGTTTGAAAGACCATAGGTAATCTCTGAAGTTTTACAGAAAATTGTCTTTTCAAAGATTAAAGTAAGATCAACAACTTCTACTTGGAATGTTGAGGTTCATCTGCGTGTTTGTAACAGCTACTGAATAAAGTAATAGGCCAGGAAACTGGAGTCCCAGGTTTCTGCTGAAATTTTAAGATCTTTAAGGCAGGTAACTGAAAGAGCTACCAAATGAAAAATGAATTTCACAGACGCAGTATTGTTGAAGAGTCCTCCCAGTGAGGTATCCTGGGATACCTCGTGGAGCCACAGAATGCCTGCAGTTAAGCCCAGTTTGGCTCAGGTGTGTTATTCATTAACGCTGTTTCTCTACAGTGGACTAAAAACACTTCAGCAATATTAAGGATAAACATGAAGTACACTATTTATGTGAAGGTTACTAGCTGACTGTCAGATGTTATTGGAATTACACTCCAGTACCAAATAATGACTTAAAATAACAACAGCAATTCAAACACAGCTAAAATAATCCCATTGGACCCTAAACCAGCTAAATACACTTATTAAAACATTTATGAACACATACTGCTTATAAACATGTGCTCCATGAGTAGTTATGATCAGGAAGCAACTACAGCGGAATTTGGAAAACTATGTGTCGCCTATTTTACCTATTTTTCCCCTCTTACGTGTTTTTCTACCGTGCGGTCCTGGGTCCCACATACTCTGCTCAAGACTTTGTACTGAAGAGTAGAGCTGTATTGCTCCATCTTGAATGTAAGGGGAGGGGAAAGAACCCACAAAAACATTGCTTTTCCCCATAGCAAAGGAGGCTATTAGTGTGCCATGCTGCTTGAAAGAGCTCTGAAATTTTGAAACCGGTCATAACAAGGAAAACAATAGTATGGTGCAAGAGCACCAATGTGTAATGACAGTGTGTTCTCTCAGTCCTTCCTCATACTCTCTCCCTCTGGCTCTGGAAAAGAGGACAAAGGCCTAATCCATCCAGATGTGTGGAGGTATAACTTCCTGAAGGCAACAGCAATGTTTAGCTCCTATGCAGGGCTGGAGACTATGTGAATTAGTAGCTTTCTGAAGCTGTCAGTAGATAAGCTGAACAACGATGCATTAATATGTTTGGATGTTTAGAAAGGACTAGCTGCTCTGTAGCCATCTGTCTGATTTTATGATGGGGTATTTGCACTCTGTAGATGTCTTCTCTGAAGCTGGTTTTGAGACTTCTGAGAGTCAACGAGGACAGAAGAATTCAGTCAAGTGGAAAATTTTTCCTCTTCAGGATGTAAATGAAAGATGGAACCACATCCACCCCATCATTAAAGAGCGGCTGTGGTGCTCAGCAAAGTTGCAACAAGCACTCTTGCCAAAATCACAACTTAGTGCCTTGAATTTGGCTGGAGGTGGATTTCAACTTTGTTTTTGTCTGCTTCAGACTTGAAAGGCAAAAAGCCTGGCACAACAAAGGGACTGACTCTCCTGTTTGTTATTAAATTAAACACGTCCCCCAGCCCAGTGAAGAGTTGTGCAAAATCTGGACTTTGGTGAGAAGCACTACCCTCCTATGTAGGGCTGTGGTTGTTCTCCTTGCTCTTGTGTAGGAAATTTCACCTTGAGCTTCTTAAGGCATGGTGTGAAAAATGAAGGGCCTGTGAATTTGAATCCTTCGTATGCGCCTTTTCTGGGGTGAAATTTCTTTTTGCTAAGGGTCTTCTGTGCCTGAAACATCCAGCCCTTAACAATCACCTTCTTGAAAAAGGGTTTGGGGTAGAAAAACCTGCAACTTCCCAAGACAAAATTTCATCCAACTTCTTTCAGTCTTCTCAGCATGTAGTGTGATACCAAGGGCTGCAATTTTTGCTTAGAAGCTTTCACTAAAGATCTGTGTTGAACTGAGTTTTGTAGCTAGCACTGCTGTGCTGAGATGGGTGTTGAATAAAACGACTGATTTCAGTGGATTCCTTCCTGAGTAGCGTTATGGATACTGATGGGCTGCTTATGCCACCTTATGAGTCATTTGGAAGGCAAGCTGAAAGCAAATTTCAGGCTTCCTCAGATCTGGTTGGTGAAAATTTGGGTTAACGCATCCGATGGGAAAATAACAACCAAAATGCTCTCCTGCTGGCATGCCTCCACTGAGATACAAGAGTTTTGCCTCCATTACAAAGGAGAATAGGCACAGTATTATTGTACTGTCCTGCTGCATGGACTCTACGTACTACATGCAAGCTGTTATCTACAGAGCACTTTTGCAAGCATATTTCTTCTGCGAGTTCATGTTTGGCAGCCATTAATTCCTGAAGTGCACAAACTTCTGCTTAAACATCTCCTTTGTATTAATTTGGTCTTATTCCACTAAGGTGAAGTTTATGCAGTTCTGCTGCTCAGCAGGTTAAAATTTGAAGAGATTTAGGGAAGTGGTTAGGACTAACATTATTCAGGTAACCATTTTAAACACTATCTGCCACAGCTGGGGCAGGATATGGAGAAGCTGCCCAAAATATTTTATGAAAATATTTTGATTGTCAGGTATGGTTTTTTTTTCACTTTAAAGCAAGTTAAAACATTCAGAGCCTAAAAGAGATGAAACAGTTATGGTGGGGGCGGGGGTTGGGGGGTGGAAGTCTCAGGAATAAAAAATATTTATTTGGACAGCCAAATCTCTCCTCAGAAAAGCACTTAAAACCAGAGCCCAGTGTGAATCTGCATTCATGTGCAATTCTGCTTAGGCTGGTGTTTCCAGGAGGTATATGAAGAAACTGCAGCAGGGCTGGAGCAGCCAGCATGGGATGTTTTCAGGTCCTCTCACATGCTGATAGAGATTTGTTTTGCTCCCTGTTCCTGCCAGGCTTTCTGTGCTATTGACCTAATTTTTGCCTGTGCAGTGTGTAAAAATCCCTCAAGTATCACAAACTACACCCATTCAACAAACATTCTGTGGGTGATGCAGAAACTGGTAGGGCTGAAAGGCCATGGCGCCGAAGTGTTGGCTTGCCGCTGATGTGTCAAATATCACGAGTCAAAAGGCTTTGTCTCTCTTCTGTCATCCTGATTTATTAGACGTTAAAAAAGACAAAGTACCCAGACATACAAACATCGCTGTTTTGGGAAGGTCTGTGAAATGGTTAATGCGCTTGTTCCACACAAAAATGTAAAGTGTCGGTTCTCTGATTACCTGCTGCTGGAAAGTGTTTGGACAGGTGCTGTGTTTCAGCAGCCGTCCGTCACAGCTGACAGCTCGGATTTATGGCTGTGCACCAGGGCCGGCCGTCCCCCTTGGCCGAGTCTGCTCCGAGTGCCGGGCGGAGGCCGCGGGCCGGTCCCTCCCGCCGCTCTGCCCGCGCGGCGGGGCTGCCTGCGGTGCCTCTGCCGTGTGCGCGGGCCGAGGTGACAGCACCGACACAGCCGGCTTTTTCCTTCCCACGCGTTCATCTGCACGGAAGCGCCGGCGTGGTCCGAAAAGTAGCGCGAATGGGGCAACTTCCACCCAAAGGTCAACAGGGGGAAATTCGTCGCGTCCCTCATCTTAGGAGGATGATGCTCAAGCACAAGGAGGCGGAGAAGACCCTACCTTTCAGCAAGAGAAAGCCCCACAGCCCCGCCGCCGAGAGGGTTCCGGACAGCAGGCGATAGCTGCCCCCCGCCCCCATCGCCCCGCACTGGGGACCACTGAAATCCTCATCTCCACCGTCTGAGGAAATCCAAACAAGGGCTAGGAAAGGACCGCGAGGACACAGATATCCCTACTACTGTAGTGTTGACATACGTTTCTCGACGTATCCAAAAATCGAGTTACATAGAAGATAAATATGAAATAGAATGCTTATTAACAAGGGATATCTCGAACTCTGCTGGCTTTTCTTTGGTTTTCTTTTTTTTTTCTTTTCTTTTTTAATGTACTTATTTTCTGAAAGTAAAAAGCTCAATGTCATCTTATTAAGCATAAGTTTTACACACAAATCATCCCTACTCACACTTAAATACATCCGATTAAAATACACACTTGTGGCTATAATAACAAATTCCACTTTCCATCAAGATGCCTTTAACATACCCTGAAATACGACCTTTACAGATCGACAAAAGCAAAAGATACTAGGAGTTGCATTGCTGACAGGTCATGTGGACTCCTATAAAAAAGAAATGGTAAAATACAAGGCAGAGGAAAGAGCAGATTATGGAAGGGTAGATTAATATTTGCACATAGCCTTGAAGGCAGAATGATGTCGAAATTGTGTGTGTGTGTGTGTGTGTGTGTGTGTGTGTGTGTGTATGTGTGCATGCGCGTGTGTACATAAAAACCAATTCCTTCAAGGGTTGGATTACTTCATATATTAGTCACTAATCTCTCGCAATGTTCTGATGGATGTTATGGTCTGAGCTAAACACACCGTGAAATCTGCTTGAGCTGTATTGAAACAAGTCGGTGTTTTCGGCCGCAGATTGTTCTGTTTGAAGCTTTCCTTTCACAACACACCTTTGCTATTCGGAATAATTTTTGCGCGTAGGGTAGAAGCTAGTCAGCGGCTGAATCTCGGCGCTGACGGAAAAAGAGGTGGGAGAGAAACTCCAAGGTCCAAAATACGTGTAATTAGAAAGAAGAACATCCAGCGCCCAAAATTCTCCTTGCCATCGTTTGTTTAGGTAAGCTGTGCTTACGGAAGACTTGAAGAGCCCGCCGATTTTCATACTTTTAAAAGTATTAATTAAAACAAACATCCGAACAAATGAAACCCGAATGATCATTTCAGCATTTGTATAAACTCTTCGAGTTCGGGGACGACACTGATTTGTAATTCAGTAGCACAGGCAGCTAGCCCCCCAACCTTTCCTTTTTCCGACTTAGCCTTTCTGACGCTTTGCTGACCGCTTCTGGCAATACAAATCAGGCTTAACATAACGCCCGTCGGGAGAAGGCAACGCGTGCAAACTTTTTATTACCAGTAGATACTCCCCAGCCTTCACCCCGCTCAGGATTCGCCCGCTGTAGGTGTCAGCGGGGATGCCTCCACCAGAAGCAGCCAGAGCCTGATAATGCCAACGACCTTCCTGAAGCGAGTTTTCCTTGGACCGAGAAATGACAACAGGATTACATGTCGTCTGCCGTCCTTCGTGGGAAAAATAAATAAATAAATATTTAAAATAAAAAAAAAAAAAAGGAGGGAAAAAAAAAAAAAAAAAGGCAGGCAGATGTACCGGATTTTCACAGGCTGCCCCTACATCAGGCAGCTCGCCTGCAAATCTCTCCGCCTGCAAATGGCCAGCATTTCTGCAGGGCTGAGTCCCGGCGGGAAAATCCGATTTGACTCGAGGAATTGCAGAGGACTTTCATACCTGGCGGCAGCCCAAGAGGAGAACCTCTCATCTCCCGTGACTAAAATAAGGCGGGTCCATAGGTGGCACCTCTACCCGCTGGCAGTGATGCGGATGAAAGGGCGGGCAGCCCAACTGCCCCCCCGGCCCTAGCCAAGCTTCTCGGCCAAGGTTGTCCCACGACAGGCTTCCCTCCCTCACGCCAGCACAGACATCACGCTCTCCTCCTTATTACCGCCTTTATTTAGGGGGCAGCTTTTATTCGGGGGAAAGGAGAAAGGAAAAAAAAATGGAAAAACATGGTGGCCGAGCGTCAATAAAATGCACACGCACATATATTACATACAAACACAAAAATAAAATACGAAAAAAATTACTCTTCTCTTTCCAGTAGCAGTGGTCTTGGCCATAAATGTAGAACGCCAACCGGTACAGGAGACAACGCCTAACATTTCCTTGAGCCTTTTCCCCTCTCGTGCCCCCTCCAATAATTAATTTAAAAAGCTGCACTCTCTTTGTGTTAAAAACACTACTTTTATAAATAATTTAATATCCTCCCTTCCCACGAAATGCTAGTTGCCGGACAGGAGAAAAGGTTTCTTTTGGCACAGTGATGCATTGCTTTGCAGTACAGACCTACAGCTCCACAGCAGACCCCGGCCCCCTCCCTTCCTCTCTCCCTGCTGTTCCCGGCAGGCTCCCCCG
>VZTI01000464.1:0-52285 GCA_013397865.1 Struthidea cinerea
GCCGTATGCATGGAATGCTGTCTAGGAAGCAGGTGACAAGAATGAAGAACTCACCTGTGCTGGTGTCACTGTTGGTCCGTCTGTGCCTGGACAAGGCACAAAAGGATGTCTCTCCCAAGGAAAACGCTTTCACTAATAAAGGGTTTCTGTCAACCTCATCCCATGCAGGGCATTCAATCAGCACAGGTCCCACAGGAGGAGCTCCCCCTCACCCCACAGGCCCTTCCACCACATCCTTGGTCTCAGCAATGACCAACAGCCTTTGCCCCTCCACTGCTGCTGCCTCCCACCTTCACCCTCCTCAGTGAGCTGGGCCCTCTCCTCTCTGGCCCCATCTCAGCTGGGTGAATGCTACAGCCTCAGCCGAAGTCCAGCAGGGAAACCACCCCTGCTCCTGCTGCTCTGAAGCGTATTATATAAAGTAGTAGATAACTTTCTTACTATGATGTAACACTATACAGCATACATGGATGTGGTTTCATTTTGGCAAATGCTATTGTACTTTTAATATATTTTCATCACCAGGTCCCACAGAGTATTACAGTACAACTCTGAAAAATATTCCCCAAAGAACAGGATTGTCACTCAGAGATGGTCATTCTGCTAAACAGATCCTTCTTTCAGTGCTGAACATTCGACCCATAAGACTATGATGCCTTTTGACCTCTTTTGTGTGACTTTTATCCCAGCCCACAGCCCTTTGAACTTCTGGATACCCCTCAGCACAATCAGCAATTACACAGAATATCATGAGCACACAAATGAGTTATCAAAGGTAAACAAATCCCATCCTGTCTGCCAATTTTTAGTAACTTCTGCACATATCACTCTGCCATGACATAAAAGTTAGCTATAATTCTCTTAACTACTTTTTAAACATAAGACAATAAGAGTGCTGGTAATGAGTTAACACCAAAAGAATTTAATAAATGTTAATTAATTGAGTTCCAGCACTTCCCTACTAAGAAAACTCCAAGAAGTTCCTTCCAATAAGCAATGTTTCCCTAATACTGCACATGAATCTGCACAGTCTTAATTTTACACAAGTGACAAGTCTCAAAAAAGTAATCAATTTGCCAAATATCTGTCTAATAAACACATAAATGAATCTGTGTGGGATTGGGACAAAAAAATAATATTCCTTTTTGGAAAAAATCTAAACCTAGATGAAAAAAAAAAGTTTGGTGACAATAAAAAACCTCTGCCTACAGTAAATTATAATTTGCACTTTACCAATTATTTTGAACTGTTGCTATGTGAAAAACTGTGTAAGCTCTTCTGAGTACTGAGGAGCTCTCCACTATAGCAGGGCCACCTGGTGGTCACCTGTCCCTGCTCTCGGGCATGCTGCCTTGGATCTTGGAGATCCTCCTGCCCCTTTGACAACAATCATTAACTGGGCAGGACTTCAAATTTCAGCAGATAATTAGAGAGCTCCTCAAATTCTGCTTGATTCCTAAAACATCACTTGTTTCACAGCCGGCCAAATAATTACATTTGAAAGCAAAGACATTTCTACAAACCAGAAGAACATGCTGCCAACGTGCAAAGAAGGAGGTGTCAGCATTACCCTTTCCCCACTTTCATCTTTCAAATTTCCCTCGCATAGGTAGTTTAATACTAACATATTAAAATCAGCACATATTAGATCAGCTTTTTGTGTTCTATTTGGTTTTCAATGAATGCAGATACCTTACAATATTTAATCAAAAAACTCCCCAAATTACTTATTTCCATATCTAAAATACTAAAAATCTTTCAGTATCGCAGCTTCATGCGTCTCTACTGCAAAACTGTCATGGTTACTTTCACACTTATTTTGAATACATCAAATTTGTTTTGAAAAGTTATTTTACTCTAGTATACTTTAGAATTATACTATGATTAATTAGTGAAATTATTCCTGAAGTTTTTCCTGTGAAACTAACCATTTCTTGAATTACTGGAAAGTATTTCAATTTATATTTATGTTTACAAAACCAGAATATTTTAATTACCTGAGAATTATCCAAAGAAATACAAACAAGCTTTGAGCATTTTTGGACATAATCCCAAGGTGCGTCAGGTCAGGTTTTGGTTGGACATTAGGAGGCATTTCTTCACAGAAGGAGTGATTAAACATTGGAATGGACTGCCCAGGGAAGTGGTGGAGTCACCATCCCTGGAGGTGTTTAAGGAAAGACTGGACATGGCACTCAGTCCCATGGTCTGGTTAACATGGTGGTGTTCCGTCAAAGGTTGGACTCAATGATCTCAGAGGTCTTTTCCAACCTAAATGATTCTGTGATTCTGAATTAAAACAATTTTGATTTTTTAAATGTTTCCATTTTTAACCAGCTATACTTCATAAAAATTAATTGATGCTGACTAGAAGAATGACAAGATTTTCTAGCTTTTTTTTTTTATGCTATGCAAGTATTATCCTCCGGTACTTCACAGGAAAATGTGGGAAACTTAAATCAAAATTCAAAAGGATGGTTTTGAGAGCAGTGCCCCACAAAAAGACAGTTATACTCAAGCATCCACTGCTGTAACTAGTGCATAGGTTATCCCAGCTTTAACAGGGTTGCTCTAATGAAATATTTCTATCAAAACTACTGCTTTTATTTGGAAAAGTTATAGTATTAATAGGAGGAAAATTGCCTGTGAGTCAATCTAGGATCATATCTGTTTGAAGAAAACAAACCAGGAAACGTTTGTATGAATGCATTTCAGTTTTGCCTCTGGGTAGACTCATCAGTCTGCTCCATCCTCCCAGTGCCTTGCCAATCTGTGTGACGTTGCAGCCAGCAGTTCCAGTGCCAAACCACTATCTCCTCGTTCTGATGGAGGCACACAGCCAGCTTCTGCCACTGGCACTCAGGCTGCCCCAGGATGGGCACCCTGGCAGATCACTCGCATCTTCATTCAGCATACACTGCCTGCCAAGCTTGCAAGTGATTTCTTGCCCCATATCTTCTTGTGCTTAGTTAAACTAAGGTACTGAAAAACCCTCACTAAAAAACTAATGCCCCCAGGGTAGGCACAATAATACAATTAAAAGAAAAAAAAGAAAAAGAAAAAAACGGTAATACAGATCCCTAGTTGTTTTGGACTTGGTCTCGCTCTCATATGCTCACAGTGCTTCCAAGCCCTCCTCTTTTCCCAACCTAAACTGCTGTTCCCAATTAACACGTAACACCTGCTAGAACAACACCAAAACCAACCCAATGTAAAATCCAGAGCAGCAGTGGAAGTCCTCACCTACGGAACTTATGTACATAAACCTGAAACATGTGACAAAGACTAGATAGTTCAGTCAAGAGCACGGAGTGGTAACTTGATTTACTTGCATGGTGCTGAGAACAGAAAGTTGCAAAACCACTTACCACATACAGAGGCTTCCAGAAGTACCCAGCAACACTGGAGGCAGCATCAGAAAACTTCAAGGGAAGGAAAGATGAAAAAATAAACAATCTCTTTAGTCTCTGAAATTGGACAAGTGTTAAAGAGGTCTGATTTATGTATCTGTCCCTTTGTCTACCAGAATCAGTGCCTGCAATGTCCAGGATGTCAAAGATACTAAAAAAAGCAGACCATCTGTGGAGTTAAGCTAAACATAAAATGTTTGGAGACTTTTTGGAAGCACTGACAAACCAGGGGTGGCCAAGAGCATGAAATTCACAGGAGAGGTTGGCAGAGCTGAATTTAACCAATGAAATGGACAAGGCCTGCTTTGATTTCAGCAGTAAGGTGTGAAACCTATATAACAGCCTCACTGGCCAAATTACCTTCCAGCTCTGTGTCAGCTTTCCTGAGCCTACAGATTTAGTTTGTCATTTCAGTTTTGTTATCAAATGTTAAGTTACTTTTATGTTATTTACTAAATGCCATAGTTGCTTACATTGTGTTATTAATTTTCCACGTGCTGGTGCTGTTGTCCATCTGTGGTATTTGCTAAGCTTTTGTTAGCGTGTCATTGGAAAATAAAAGTTCCCTTTCTTACTGAGGGGGACTTAGTTACACCCTGCAATTCCTCAAGCACCAGCACCTCTCATGGAAAATCCCAACAGCTCACGGCAGCACTGTTCCCCTCAACTTACACAACCATCTCTGCAGACCTCACAAGAAGCCTTTCCTACCCTGCCCAGAGAAAAATGGTCTTTCAGAAAATGAAACAACATCACGAGCAGGTTAATGATCCCATTGAAAGTAATGAGACAGATTTGTCTTCACAAACAAACTGTGGGTTTGCTGATAGGTAAAGACAGATACTGAGAGATGAAAGAAGCAATGGGAAGAACCATAAATTCCATAGGAAAAGAAAAAGAGGGCTATACACTAGAAGGGTGTCTGTATTAGGCAGTTCGGGGAGTCTGTACCTCTCAAGTACCTCAGCCAATGGGGAAAAACAGAGGGAAACGCGGCCGGGAAATTAGGACAAAGAGGAGGCTGCGTCCTCTAAAAATTTAAGAGACCCCAGGGGAGTGCCCCATGGCCTCTCCCTTTATTCTAATAAAGTAACAGGACTCCTCTGTCTCCTTTTCAGATGTAAACCTCTGGTGTTTGTGGATTAATTTTCCTGACACTATCTTGTAGCAATAGCCCCTTTGCTTCAAAGGCTGCCAGATGGAATGTCAAGAGGCCCAGTCAAAACTTCCATCCTGCTGCAGATCCCTTCACCTACCGCGGCAGGGGGCTGCCTTCACCCAGTCTGAAGCACTCCGCCGCCCAGTAAAGCCTCCACCATTGCAGTTTAGCCAGCGAAGAACAGATTCAGGCACAAAGGACATGCTCTGGAGACATGGTCAGCTTCCCCCTGTGTCCAGGGGAGGCACAGGCGGTACCAAGCACCTCCGGAACGGGAGGCAGGGCGGGATTCTCCCGCATGGGGAAGGCAGGCACATGCAGGCACTGCCGCGGCCCTCAGGGAGCGGCGCAGAGGAGGCCGTGGCGTCCCGTTAGTTGGGAAGGAATATGGGCAACCTGGTGTCGGCAGGAAAAGGACAATCAGCCTGGACAGCGGGCCTCTTCCCTCAGAGGCACGGTAAAGTCCATCTCCCTGCCGGACTCAAGGGGCCGGGATGGAAGACGCTGGTGCAGCCCTCAGCAGCCACAAACCCAGCCGCACCGCAAGGCAACACTGCGGGCACCCTCAGGAAACACAGAGGCCTTGGCCCGCACCGCGGTCAGCCGGAAGAAAAGCGCTACAAAGCGCTTGTGACCAACGCAGCGCGCCCCTGCCCTGCGAGGGAGAGACGCGAGCAACGGAGGAAGGAGCCAATTCCTTCGCCCGCCTCTGAGAGAGAGGCGGGGAGAGAGGCGGTGGAGAAGGAGGCGGGCTGCCCGTCCCCTTCCGGAGGCAGCGGCGCGCGATGGCGAGCGGGGTGAGCGGCTGCGTCCCGCGGTGGGAATGTCGCCGGGCGCGCGCGGTGGGAAGATCGCCCGGGGGCGGGCGGAGGGTCCCGCACCGGGCAGATGAGGCGGGCGAGCCCTCCCTACCCTGCTGTGCCCTCCCTGCCCTGCTGTGTCCTCCCTGCCGGGGCTCGGGGGCTGCCTGGCGCCGGGGCCGCGGGCCGGGGCCGCCGTGGCCGCTCCCGCCCCAGCGCTGGCGAGAGCCGGGATGGGAGGGTTGTGCGGGCGTCTCCGCGCTCTTGCCCCACGCGTGTGAGGCGTGCGGCGGAGTCGGTGCCGCTGCTTAGGCGTGGGAGGCTCCCGCTGTGAGTATTTGCAGGATTGGGAAGGAAAACACACGCGTTTGCTCCCCTCCGTGTATTGTACTCGACCCCCGTGCGCGTTCTGTGGCCTGCGCTCCGGCCGCTCCTTGCGTCGCGGCGGTGGAGGAACAAGCAGACGACCTTGAGCTTGCGTGGTTTCCTGTGGGCTTCGGGCAGATGCGACCGAATAGGCCTGAAGGAAGGGGTAAAACAGGACCCTACCTGCCTGCTCACAAAGCCATTGCCTGGCACGTTTGCTGCATTACTTTAAGAACAGCGCGATAGTCGAGACCTTCTGCCTGTATTGCTCTGAATTCCGCAAAGGCGGTCAGTGCCCGCAGCCCCAGCGAGCTCGGTGGGCGCGCTTGGCCGGACGCTGAAGGCTGCTCCAGGCTGGCACTGGGTTTGGAGCAGCTTCTGTCACTGCCCAGAGCTCGGTTTCATCCCGACTGAGATAGCTGATCATGTACATAGCCACAAGCAACCCAACAGATGTGCTCCTGTGCTAGTATGGTAACAGGAAATGAAGAACTGCTGGAAGTTGGTGTTTTGTTTTTTTTCCCAGTTGTTGGCTTCGAGGTTTTCAGCAATGCAATAGCAGAAAGCTTTGAATAATTAGAGGGCAGAAGAAGATGAGGCTTTCCTGATACCCACTCTGAATAGTCCAAGAGCCTTTGTGGCTGTGTGAACTGAATCAGAAATTACTATTTCAAAATGTGCTTTCAGATATGTACTGTTAGTTTTAGATAATCAGAATTTATCCTGTAAGGAGACATTTTTTTCTCCTCTCTGTCTTTAAATTTGTGTTTAACTAAGCTTGTGGAAATCAAATTTTAGGAATGCGCAATCTCCCGTGCAAGAACAAGTGATGACTTGATGAGGGGATGGATTGAAAACCAGTAAATGATTTACTGAGTGATGGCTCCTCTTGCACTTTGTGCTTTGAATTTAGATTTTCTGGCAAAATCTTTGGAAGATTTAGAGATTATGACCAATGGCTCACACTGTGATTCCACAGTTAGTTACTATGGCACATTCCATGCATTTTTGTAATATTTACCCTGGTTTTAAAAAGCAGGGCAAGGAGATTTCATAGTTCTAGTTAGGGGTGTTTCTGTCTAATTTAGATCCGTGCTGGCTGTTGGAATAGGTACCTGTTTTCTGTTACAAAGCTTTTAGGGTCTGTAGTATTTATTCTACCAAATTTAAGCCACGGTAAGCATCTGAAGGTCTGCTATTACAGGGATTTTAACTGCCTCTGGCAAAGTCTGATACTGTTTATTGTACAACAGAAATAGGACAGAAAGGCACAGATTAGTCATTATTTTCTCCCAATCACAGGTGATGAATCAGACCTGGCAAGCTCAACAGGTGGTCTTGGCACTGTTTTTTCTTCCAGAAAGTGAAATTTCTAAAAGGCTGGGTGACTGTATTTCTGGTCTTGGAAATTTGCATTAATCCTCTTTCAAGCATTCCATGGGAACACCACAGCTATTTTGAACACACAAAATGTCATTTTCTACTACTGGTTTGTATTTCTGATAGCAATGGCTTAGACCTTCTCATCTTCATAAAGCCGACCTCTAAGGGCAATCCAGATGCTTATCCTTTTAGTAGCTGAAGCTGCTCTAGGTTGTATGGCTATAATGCCTGCTGATTTTTTAAGTCAATTGTGCATATGTACCTGTTAATAGGGTTTACAGATCCAGAAATCCTCCTCTTTCATCCAGGCTCTGCACCGTTTAGATTGAAAAGCTTCCTGGGATGTTTAGGTATGGATGCAGAGCAGGATGTGTCATGGTGCTGAGAGCAGTGAATGAAGACTTGCTAACAGGGATCCCTGTGGTCACTGCAGAGGTGTTAGTGCTTAGGAACTCGCTGCCAGGAGCCTTATAGCAACATTTCTCTGGTCCCTCTGCACCATTGGAGGGCTCTGCATGTCAGCTGCACACACGCATCTCCTTGCCGGAATCCTACTCAGAAACCATCCTGATAAGGAACAGGAAGTTCACTCTTGATGTGGGTCTCCACAGTTTCCTTTCTGAACTTTCCAACTTTAAACACTCTGTGCTTAATGAACATATCTGAAATGAACGGCAGTCTCTGATTTTAAACCACCATTTTTATTATGCAACCTTTCCATTCATGTTGCTCACTTCACTGCAGCGTGTCTCCTAAGCACTCCCAGGCTTATTACAATTTTTGCTCAGTAAGAGAATGACATCCAAATTTCAGATCTTGGCTTACTCATTATTGTTTAGCTTCCCAAAAGCAAATGTGGGGCAATTAAACCTTTGTGTTGAAATTATGAATTTCAGATCTGGGATTCTTTCCAAAAGCCAGTAGTGCTGCTTTTATTTTCTCACTTGGCTGAACAAGAATTATTTTAAGTGAACCATGCAACAGATGTCCTCTTTTTTTTGTTGTTGTTTTTGTCTTTTAGGTTATTAAATGCAAGGCTGCTGTTGCCTGGGAGGCAGGTAAACCTCTCTCTATTGAGGAGGTAGAGGTTGCTCCACCAAAAGCTCATGAAGTTCGTATCAAGGTAATTACATGAATTCTTATCTATGTTTTCTATTTTGGGAGACTGAATATTAAAGATGAACAGTTTGTTTGCCAACAGAAGAAAGGTTGAATAGATATCATTAGTTCATTAGTATCTCAGCTGGCTTTACAGAGAAGAAAATTACAGTATTTAGATCTTCTGTTTATGAAAAACACTTTTAGTTTCTACTAGTCTCACTTCACAGTCTGGTCTGAGGATAATGGCGAAACTTGGGGGATTAATTCCGGTTGTTACAAATGAAGTTCCCACAAAATGTCTGAACTGGGAACACATTTATCTTGTGTGAAGGAAAGCAATTTGTCATTGTGGCAGCTGTGTAACATGCTGGATTTTACATCAGTCAGGTCATAAGTTACTGCCTGCTGAGCTGGGATTGGTCTTTTGGATTCCCTATATCCAAGTTTCTGATTTTATCAGGACTTTCCTGTAGCCTGTATCTGCCAAAAAGCATACATCGATGTGAAACTTTTCTATAGAAAGGATTTCTGCATGGTGCAGAACACTTAAACTGGATTTATGCAGTACTGAGAGTTCTGCATGGTCTCTCTGGTAATTTTACCTCTGTGTTTTAACTCACTTCAAATCTGACATGCTAACCTACTTTGAGATGATGTGGAGCGCCAATTTCTAGCTACAGGACACAACATGTCATCTTTTACCCCTTTCAGTGTCACGTTTTGGTTGATGAAAATTATAAAATGTACTATCACAACTTTGCTTTTTCAAAGTACAAAAAAATGCCTTGCTAGGAGTTGAAAGTATATTGCCCATATCCCAAATGCTGCCAGAACTTTGACCTGGCAATTGTTCTGAATTTTTGACGACAGGGAGTTATTTAGATCTGTGCTACTATTCTGTTCTTCAGGGTGTCTCAGATTATATATTTCTTCACAGATAGTTGCCACTGCTGTCTGTCACACTGATGCCTATACTCTGAGTGGTGCTGATCCCGAAGGATGTTTCCCTGTGATCTTGGGACATGAAGGAGCGGGAATTGTAGAGAGTGTTGGGGAAGGAGTAACAAAAGTAAAGAAGGGTAAGAAAATACCTTAACAAGTTTTCTGCCTTCCTTGACAGTGTTACTTTATTTGAAGACCAGCTGTCAAATTGGGCCACTGAAATGCCATATTGCAGGAGTTAATACAATGTTTTATTCTGGGGTGTATGCCTGTGTAGATTTCTAGGGCCTGTGAGACACAACACTGATCTGTTCAATGAGCTGTTGATTTAAAACTTGAAAGAGCCCAGAATACCAATTTTTTTACTTGAAATCGGATCAATGTGTAGTTAGAAGAGTGTTGGGGGGGGTATTATTTTTTCAAATTATAGTTTTTATCTGTTGGTTTAATTAAAAGGCTTAAAGTGTTTAGTGATGTTGTTCACTGTTGATTTGGGGTTGTTTTGTTCTATAGTAACATTGCTACTTGTTGTGGAAGATGAATTTTGGACGGGCTGTCTGCTCAGCCAGGATTAAAGTGGTTTATCTAGCACTCTATAATACCATTGTATACCATAGACAGCTTTTACTATGCAAAGGTTTTAAGTGAACACAAGCTCACAAAAAACAATGACAATCAAGTAACTTCATTTTTTCAGAATGCCTTGCTTGACTCAATAACTAGACACAGAATGTTTTTTTTCTCAGGGGACACTGTTATCCCTCTATACATCCCCCAGTGTGGAGAGTGCAAGTTCTGTCAGAATCCTAAAACAAACCTGTGCCAGAAGATAAGGTCTGTGTGACTTCTTTTTTTGACACACACTACAGCATTTGTTCCATGTATTCCTGCTGTAGTTATCAAAAGTAATTGACAGGAGTTTTCTTTGAAGAATAAATCTGTTGATGCATCATTTAATTACTTGGAAAGTATGTGTTTCAGGAGTCAGTTATGCAGTTTTTTTCCCATTCTTCCTTAAAATTTCTTTCCTTCCCTTAAATAAAACTGTTTCTCTCTTTTCATGTATGTGAAGTTGCAAACTGCTACCTTGTGTCCACAGGTTTGAAAACATAAATGCTCTCACTCCGTATTTAATCCATACTTAAGGGAAGCACTTCAGAGAATTTAGCTCTGAGCTTTCAAGTGGTACAGACGGCTCCTTTCTTCCTTAATACCTGCTTCCCAGATAAATTTACAGCTCCTATTCTGAAAAAAAAGTCTCCCAAACTCAAAAAAAAAGCCCCAGTGATATAACTGACAGGTGCTATTCAAGGGGAGGATACTGAAGGAGGCCAAGACAGTGGTGTGGTACTGTGGTACAAGCAGGTTAGCATTGGTAGCTAATGAGGTCAACATGTTAATAAACTCCATTTCTTTCAGTGCTTCCATGGAGGAATTAACAGCATGAAGTTTTAGGAGTTTAGTATCTCATTTCTGTGAACTCCTAGGTTTATTGAAATGGTCCAAATATAAAGATGCAATTATGCAGCTGCTTCTCTGTGCTGCTTAGTGGATTCTGTCTGGTGAGAATATTTGCTGCGTAAGACTCTGACTGCACTTTCCTGTCTTTGCCTCAAGAATTACTCAGGGGAAAGGAGTCATGCCTGATGGTACCAGCAGATTCACCTGCAAGGGAAAGCAGATTTACCACTTCATGGGGACCAGCACCTTCTCCGAGTACACTGTGGTGGCTGATATCTCCGTAGCCAAGATAGACGCTGCAGCGCCTCTGGATAAAGTGTGCCTGCTGGGCTGTGGCATCTCCACGGGCTATGGGGCTGCTGTCAACACTGCTAAGGTAAAGGCTGTGCTTGTGGTACACACAGCTTAGGGACCACAGTAGGAGTGTAAATGTGATGTACCAAATCTGTGTTTCTTCTTCCTCTTCAACTGATGAAGTTTAGCTAAGAATTTCTTAACTTCCCTGTAAGAAGCAGATCAGGTTGCCCTGAGAAGAAGAACCTGTTGCCCTTTGGAGGAAATTCAGGTGGACTATTCTGCATCCCTTTTGATACCAGCTATATATATATTACTTTCCTAGTTCATTTGCTGCAAGTCATTCTGATAATCTGAAGCTCAGGGTGAGACAGAGGTGGTAGGTGAGTGGGCATGAGTCTTCAGGCAAAAGAAAAAGCTTACTACCTAAAGAGCTTTTTGGATTAAATTTCTTATCGTTTCCCTTATCTATAAAATCTCATAGCCATATATATTTGCTTCCATTTTTTTCCTTTATTACAGACTCCTTAACCTGCATTTCCTCCTCATATGGAAGGATGAATTTTTTTCTGCTGCTCATGACTCCATTCTTACTCCTAGGTGGAGCCTGGCTCTACATGTGCTGTGTTTGGTTTGGGAGGAGTTGGGCTGGCAGTTATTATGGGCTGCAAAATAGCAGGAGCATCCCGGATCATTGGCATTGACATTAACAAGGATAAGTATGCCAAAGCCAAAGAGTTTGGAGCTACTGAGTGCATCAGCCCCCAAGAGTCCAAGAAGTCCATCCAGGAGGTGCTGGTTGAGATGACTGATGGTGGCGTGGACTACTCGTTTGAGTGCATCGGAAATGTCGGAGTCATGGTGAGTGCTTGACCAACAGGAGCATGTACAGGGAGCTAAAGAGCAAGATCAGCTGCTTTCTTAACACAGAACATGCTAGACTCATTAATTTTTTTAATAGTAATGATAACTGCTATGACTAAAAAAGACAATTTACACTCAATCCTAATTATGTGATGAAAGCAGCTGCTACTTCTTGGGTTGAAAATGGTGCTTAAAAATGCTTTTTCCTTAATCAGACTTTTTTGAGATCCTGAGTTTCTCTATGGTGACAGTTGAAAAATTAACAAAACTCACATAAACTATATTGTGCAATGAACAGTAAAATCTCAGGGATCAGTCAATGTTTCCCTAATTTCTCAAGCTGAATTTCACCTTTGGAAATGCAGACAGATTACTGAATGTAAGGCTAGGTTTTCAGGAATTACAGTAGCATTCCTAACTGTCAGTAGTATGTGATTACAGTTTATCCCAGCTCTCAGTGGGAGTTCAGAGTGACTTCTTTGAAAGCTAGATAGGATATAAAAAGTGCAGAGTGAACCTTTAACACATAAAGAATCTGAACCAATGAAAAATATAATGTAATTTTCAGTGTATTTATTGTTCCTTAAATGCTGATGTGGTGATTCATTAATTGGGGAAAGGAAGTGCTACCTGTCCAGGCAGCATAAACCTTAGCAATAAACACTCTGCTTTGTCCTGTCTGTCCATGAAGAGGGCTGCCTTGGAAGCCTGCCACAAAGGCTGGGGAGTCAGTGTGATAGTTGGAGTAGCTGCTGCTGGCCAGGAGATCTCCACACGGCCATTCCAGCTAGTAACTGGGCGGACATGGAAAGGAACTGCGTTTGGAGGTAACTCTCTCTTGGTATGCGGATAAGAATAATTTACTGTGGGCTAAAGCTAGGAAGAACACACCACCTCGGTTTTGCTTGTGCAAGAAATGTGCTATTGGCAGACTGTTCATAAATGCTGTGTTGACTTTTAAGATAAAGACTTTTAAAACCTATTATTCCTATGGACAGGGTACAGATTAACACATTGGTACGATATCTAACATATTTTGAAGAGAGAATATATCTATATGCTATTCAGTACTAAAGGGAGACTGCTTTATCACCAAGTGAAGGTTTGGTTCAGTTTGGTCCACTGAAAGGACCCATTCTTTGGGGAGATGGGAACTCACATCAGTGTGTTTGTGTTGCTTAATCACTTAAGCAAATTGTGGGGCCAACATGATAATGTGCTGTAAAGACCTTTAAAATAAAAAGGTAACAAGTGCTTGATACACATTTTCTGCTGTCAACTCAAAAACACATTGAGTTCTTTTTTTGGGGAATTTAGTAATTTCTGAAGTTGACGGAAGTATTCAGACTTGAGTTATTACACTGCTCTTTGTCCAAGCAATACAAAACTTACGGGGTTGGGTTATAAAGATATGTAGGGGGCCTGATAGAGATGTCTTGTGTATGCTTTCCTAGGTGAGGGCTGCTGTTATGTTGAATGCTGGAACAGCTAGTGAAAGATGTGTGCACACGTGTGTGTTTGGATAATGTGTGCTTTTGCCAGACCTCCATGGGAGGGACAAACATGTCACTCGTTTCTGTTCCTTTTCAGATTGATCGTAGAAGTGCCTGTGTAAGGGTTCTACTTTTAATTTTCTGAGATGGGTGAAAAAGGGAAAAAAAGAAGGCATGTTTTCTTTCTTTCTTTCAGGCTGGAAGAGCGTAGACAGTGTACCCAAACTGGTGACTGAATACATGTCCAAAAAGATCAAGGTTGATGAATTTGTGACTCACACGCTGCCTTTTGACAAAATTAATGAGGCTTTTGAGCTGATGCATTCAGGAAAAAGGTAATGTTCACAATATTGAAAGGTAAAGAAGACATTTCTTGATCAGACACTGTCAAAGTACAGGTTCCCTGCCCACTGTCGTGTTATATACAGAGAGGCTAAAGGGTGACATATACCACATGCATCGATTCTGATACAAACACACTTCTCTGAGCTTCCAGGCATGTGCTGAAACACAGGCACACAGTAAAAAGCAAGCAACAGTGTACAAGAGAAATACACACAGATGTTAATCTGATAAAGGGGACAGGTCAGTCTCAGGTGTTCACCATTGCTAGAACATTCTTCTTTATAAAAAGGAATGTAAAGAGACTGACGATTACATACTCAGTAATATTTAGGTTCCTCTGCAGCTATACAAATAGTTATGAGCATTCTCTCCAGAAACCAGCATGGTCTTTGTATTTGATCTCAGTCTACATCTATCTATTGTATATAACTTTGGAGAAAGTACTAACTTTATCTGCTTTAGCTCATATGGATTCTATTTTGGATAAATCAGTTGACTGTAACTGCCTTTGTTACAATTGGAAACACTGCATTTATGCAAATTTCATCCAGCAGTTGATCCCCTGTCCCAGTTATAAACTTCAGTATTGTTTCAGTGTTTTATTCATACATGAGTATGTCCGAGGAAACTAATAATGAAAGCTACCTAACATTTTCCAAACAGACAAAAGGGGAAATGCCTGTTAATATTACTGCTCCTGATCGATCTTGGCTAGCTACTGAAAACTTGACACCTAGTTCGAAAAAGTGTCCATTTGGAGTTTATTTTACTGGAGGAGAGATGAAAAAACCCCAAAGATAACAAGCACTATCCTGGATTTTTAATAAATATTATAGGCATAAGCATGACTTCATTCTTACAAAAGAAAGAAGTTAAAATATTCAGCAATGAAAGGGAGGGGAGAGAGGGGGAGAGAACTGACTTCTTGGTAATTTTTTTTTCTTTTCTATTTTAAGCATTCGAACTGTCCTAAAATTTTAGAGCCAAATGTGGACCTTCTAATTGGCCAGCAACATAGTAACTGCCTTTTTCTAATGGAATTTTTGATAGAAGATAGAATCAAGCACCTGAAAACTCACTGGGACTAGGAAGACCACGTATTTTAGGGTGAGCATTCTGGGTATTAAATAATAAAAAAATGTTTACCACTAAATAGCATAACAGAATTAGTCCTGATTATGGAACTTGTTTCTGTACTCATTCTTCAAATGGTGGCTAACTCAATATACTTAATAAAAGCTTATTTCTAAACCCAGTCTTGGAATTACTGAGCATTAAGAGTGCGACTGTGATTGCTGTGTCTTACTTGTTCTGCTCTAGTGATTTTACAGTGTGTATGTGACAGAGGAAGAGTGTTCAGCAGAGTCTACAGCAAATGATGTGGGATTCACTGCAGAAGGCACAGCTAAGCACAGGGGTAAGAAGCAGCATCCATTTGCTGCGACTGTGCTGAGAAAGTGGCCAGAATTTGTCAAGTTTCTGAAGTTATTGTAGGACTGCAGGGGATTGTAGCATCCAGCTCAACCCTGAAGCCAACTGTAGAGCAGAAACTTCAGTGTTCAGAGGGACCCATGTTCAGCGTGGTCCATGTTCTGCCTTATTTCCCATTTGTCTCATTGACAGGCCTCTTGTAAAGATCATGGCATAGACTCCTCTAGTCACTTGCTTTAACAGAGTCTTCCAAGGCTTCAGTAGGACAGTTTTCCCATTTCCTTAAACTTACTGGCAAATGAAGCAAACTTTGCAGCCAACACTGCAAAAACGAACAGCGTGGGATTGTTACCTCTAGTCAGAAACATCCTGCCATTGAAGCAGGCACTGTTACTGTTACTGCAGGTCTGCTCTTGAGGAGCGTAGGAGAACAGGAAAGAGCATTGTGTGATGATGGCTTCAGGATTTTCTGAGATTTTTTTGTTGGAGGGGGAGGGGTTAAGTCTCAATTTTGGAGTTGCAGGTTTTCTTAACTCTAGGTGCAGTGATCTGACTGGAAAAAGTTCTTCTTGTATTGAAACCTGTAACCAGTGCCTCACATCCAGAAAAACACAGAGAAAGAGCAGAAATCAGACTGTAAAGCAGAGGCAGAAAGACTAGCCAGTTAAAAGACAAGTTAGATACATAAAAACTCAGTGTTTTTCAGTTAACCAAGGACACCGATGAAGTGAGAAGTTTCATGTTTTAAAGAATCCTGGTCAAAACAACTGTTACAGAGAACACAGAATGCAAACAGTAATCTCATTAGAAGAAATTCCCTCTCACCACTAACAATTACCCCAAGGCACTGCTATACAACTGGGACAATTACACCTTTTCCATCTGTAATTAAAAAGATATCCCTTAAAACATTCTGAAAATAGTTGAGGTACTGCATTTTTAACTTTGTTTCAGACAGTAAAAAAACAAATGTGAATGTTGTAAGAATTCAATTTTGAGCATCAGGAGGAAATAAAAACTGAATTTGTACAAAGAAAGTGAGCCCTTTAGCTCAGCAGTGAAGTGATTCTCAGTACCTTGTAGCTCGAGGAAGGCTGGCTGAACATCAGAAAATTCAGTAGAAAACTTGCTGCTAAGCTGTTCCAGTGAGAGTACACCATAATTACAAGATGGTATCAATACAATACTAGCTCACCTGCCAAACCACCCCCCAGCTGGATCTAACAGATTTAAAATACATTGGAACAGTTGTTCCTCCATGCTGCACAGACTAGCTGAAGACCACACAATCATGTCTGCATTATGTTATTACTTCAGAGATCTGAATCTCAGAGTGTGTGTGGGAAGCCAGTCTGTAATACCAACAACAAAGACATATACTGATACCAGAGCACTTGGGTCAAAGAGCTTCTTCCCAGCCTGAAGAGCTGATGTCCCAGCCACTACTTCATCCTGCAAAGCATTTGATTGAATGGAGCATGTTTGAAATAGGGTTTTTTGGAAGTTGTTCAGCAAACAAAGGGACTCAAGAGCAAGAGCTTCTACCCCATTTTTGGTGGCCAAGGTAGTGTATTGAACTGCACCATCCTGACAATGGTAACAACTCCAACGGACAAAAACTTTCCATCAAATGACTGTGCATGAAATGTGCGTGTACTCTGCTGGCTGTCATGTAAAACATGCAGGTTGGCCTCTCTCCTACTGCTGTTACTCTTACTCAACACCATCTACCAGATCTTCTCTCCTTAAATATTCAAGTCAAGTTGCAGAAACAGAATGAAGGATTTCCACACTGCCTTACACGACAGTAAAGGGAAAATACATTAAGAGATTGTTTCTGAACTAATTGCAGGATTGTGTTTTTGGTAAAAGTGTATACAATTGCTAAAAATGTCATTAAAAAGTAGATGTAAGTTGGGATTTTTTATTTAAGTGGATAGCAACTTAGGTAAGAATCAAAAATAGTTAATTTCCGCAGTCTAGTCAGCACAGGTCTAGTACGTCATGTCCAAGCAAAGACACAGCTAGATGGGTGAAAAAAAACCTTTTCTCAATATTTTTATTTAAGAAGTTTTGTTCTCAAGGCTGATGTGCCCTCTCATGTTGGAAGAACTGGTGTAGATGCTAACTAAGCTTTCCACTCATTTAAAAATACTGCAGTAGTATGAACTCACTATAAGCAGTTATCATGCTGTGATTTCCATTTATAGGCAGAAATGCATAGCATCATAGACTACCTGTATTAAATATGTGCTAAATTTGATTTGTATCGGTACAACAACAAAGAGGTATCCAAGTGGCACATGTGTGAGTTTAAGGGTGAGCTCTAACTGGGTGCATGCATTTACCAGTGGGGCTTGCACTTGTGCAAGCAAACCTGGATATAATTGAAAATCCTATGTCTGGGTTTGGATTACAAGGAAAAAAAAGTTATTTCTGTTAAAAGCAGCTGCAACTTTTATTTTGTAAACCAAAAATGAAGCCCCCCCACCCCCAGCATCATACACACACACATAGAAAAGGCAAGACCATTGTAACCATTCAAGTGAAGGATATGGTGGGCAAACCTCCAGGACAGGCATCTCCTCAACACATCTCATTCAGCGCAGGTAATTCCCACTCAAGTACTACAGTCTGTTTTGTTAAAAATCTCTACACACACACACGCACGCACACACGCTCTCTGTGCATCGTGTCAGGTCACTTTACTGCATAATTAAAAATAAGAATAAAGGTAATGAAAACATTGCAGTGATATTCTTACAGCAACAGAGGTCTGAGGCACTCAGGGCAGAGAAGACATTTTCTGGTAAATTTGGGAGTAGACGAGTCCAGTTCTATGAAGCACTAACCCCTTTCCCCCACCTAAATTCTGCAGTGCCAAGGAGAGCCAAGGGTATGCAGCACTTCACGTTCTTGGGTCTGTGGCAACAAATTCACCAGACATCTTGTAAGAAGTGTATTTTATGCCCATGATTGTATGATTTAATGTCTGTGTTGGTTTAAGTTTTTCTTGTGTTACAGTGGTGTAAGACGAAGTCTACAATGGGATCTGAAAAATTTTTCATTACAATTCAGAAGAAAAAATAAATTCCCTCAGCAGAGACACCAAAGATGATGGCAGGGAAATGGGCATGGAAAAAGAAAGGGGTAGAGAGAAGGGAGGCTTAATCAATCCACACTCCTTAACATAGTTTCCAGCTCACCATGACCCATTAACAGAATATAAAGGGGTATATATACCAACATTGCCCACTCTATACCCTGTCTGAGGAAAAAAAGATCAGTTTTCATAGCTGCCCCCCTAAGACTTTCCAAAAGCTTGAAACTCACTCAACTGAGGGGGAAAAAAATTACCCGTTTAAAAATTACCAAAAGAAAATGAATACAGCATTGAACGTGTTTCATTTTCACATACTCAGACTTGTTTTGAGATACTTCACTGTAAGTCTTGCAAATCCAATCCCCCACAGCTACTGTGGATGTACTTTTAAAAAATGCCCCACAGTTAACACACGTAGGGATCCCATGAATCACAGGATCTTTTTGGTTCTTGTTTCATTCCTTTACCTCGGCAAGTCTGATACATCAGCTTCACCATGCTTTTGGAGCAGGAGGCTGCCTGCAAGTACTGCTTCGCCAAGAAGCAGCTTATTCCAGGGAGCTGCATAGAACACAGACTTTGTTAATTTCTCATACTATCAAATCTCCAGCAAGAGAAACAAGTCCTGCCATTAACACAGTGTGCCACCCACAGTGGCAATCACCACAGGAGCCACCAGCAGAGAGATGGGGGCAGAATGAAAGGTAGCCTGCTCTTGTACGTGCGTGTCTTTCTCTCTTCTGCCCCCTTCTCAACTGATAAACAAACAAGGCCCAGAATAGTATCTGAAGAAGCAGGAGCAAGTCTTTGGAATAAGAAATGCTTAAAATCTCAGGTGCCACTCACAAACCAAGAGTGACAGGGCACACTGAAATGGTGAAAAAAACCTGGATCCCAAAATATCAAGTCCCAGTGGGAAAGCTTACCCACACTTTTCTAGCTAATATCATGGCAGCAACAGAAGCAACTGTGGGTCTAATTGGAAGAAAGGTGCTAAAGAGCTAATTGAAGAAAAAAGGAAAGTACAGCGTGAGTGTTGTAGGTAGGAGGAAAGCAGGAAATTCTTTAAATTCTTCTCTGCTTTTGCAGACATTGGGTCAGGTTCTTCGAGATATTCCTCTTATCTACAATCACTGAGAACAAAGTAAACGGTGAAATCTTTCTATTCTGTACTCTTAAAAAAATGCATAGTACAGGGGCAAAAAATATATATATTTATCGTTCTGATGCACCTGCTCAGTGTGGACTAAGACTGGGTCATGAAGTGGGGGCGAATGCTGTCCAGGCGCCGGGTGAGGATCTCGCAGCCCGTGTCCGTGACCAGCAGTGTGTGTTCAAACTGCGCCGAGCGCTTCCCGTCCCTCGTCACCGCAGTCCAGCCGTCAGGCCAGGTCTCGTCCTGCCAACCACCTGAAAACAGAAAGCATCAGTTCTTGCCAGCTTTCAAATAACAGATATCACTCCCCCAAAGAGAATGAAAAAATCTATCAGCTCTACAGGATAGAACCAGCATCCTTTTTCATCACTACTTAAGAGCAAACAAGAGTAACCGTTTTACTCTACTGCTAAATTGCTCACCTTCACAAATCATTGGTTCAATTGTAAATACATGACCTGGCTTCATGACTCCAACTGCCTTGTTTTCTGCAATAAAATAAACAGTCAGCTTAGAAAAAAGAATACCATCTTAGTAAATGAACGAATCCTTGTCCTAGCAGAATACAACAGAAACACACTAAAGTTAGAAAAGCCCTTCTGTAATGATCTGTTCACTTGTCCATTTTTACTTCTACATTAAGATTTCCCTTGGTTCTTTCCTTCTCCCCATCCTCCAACACTGTAATACTTACTCAAGCAGCTTAAAATTAATTGCTGTCTGTCTCTCCAACAACTGGAATTTCAACTCTAGTTCCATAAAAACACTGAACAAATATAATAACAGGAATTTTTGCATACTTCTATAATGAAAAACATCATTAAAAAAACAACAGAAGTAAGAAGCACTTAAGATATTCAGAGAAGGCTTGAAACCTCATTTGTTTGCACTGAGCCATTAGCTCCAATAAATTGTCAAAATGTGACAGTGGTTAAGTAATCCCATGATTCCATTTATGAAAGACACACTGCCCCCTCATTACCCTGAGTATTGGGGTCATAGTAGTGTCAGAGTGATAATGCTGTGTTCATTAGCTAACAAAACAGCAGAGCATTTCAAGGCATCCAGGGCAATAACACAGGAACTTTCTGATTTTAAATGCACCAGAAATGTTTATGTGGAGGCACATGAACTGATGGACACCATGACTCCAGGGGTGCAGTTTGACTGCAGAAAGGTTTCAGCCCATTTCTGCCGCCCTGTTTCACCTGGAAGGACAGTGCAGCTCAGATGTGACTGAGCTTGAGAGCTGGAACAAACTCCAGGACTGCAGAGGAACCATTAGCTCCCAGCTACTTTGCTGCTGTAGACAATTTGCATTCATTTTTACATTCCCCCGTCTAACTCTAATTGTGCAAATTTCTCACAGTGGCTAAATCACCTAGAGGCTTTCAAAAATCTCAGACATCAAGCTGCCACAACAGCAACACAACACTTTTCTTAGAAAATGGCTTTTTTCTTTTTAAACTCCTTTCATAGTAAGATAGAAAAAAGCAGCAGCATTCTTTTTTTCTCCAATAGGCTTTAAGTCTCTCAGACCTTTCCACTTTGCTTTTGCTGTGAATCTGTATTTAAAAATACCAGAAAAAACACCCAGCATCTTTCTTTCTGGGAACAGACATATTTGCTCAATGAAAAAAAAAAAGTTCAAACTTCCAAACAGCCAGGAAAGATAGAAATTTCCTTTGTCCAGGACTGGATTTTAATTGGTACAAAATGCTCTTCACCTCCAAAGAACATGTATATTCTTCATTTTACACAACAAAAAGTACATACCAGGAATTGATACCCTTCTACCCTGCAATTAACAGATTTTCTCTGTTGTCAGAAAAAAATAACTTAGGGAAGTGATGACATGGAAAGTCAGGAATTGCTAGATTATAATCTATAACATATGTTAAAGCCCATTAGGAGATGGGAAGATGGAGGCACCTGTCAGGTCTGAGGAAGTAAGTGTCCTATCAGGGAAGCTTTACAGCTGAAGTGGGTATGAACTGTTCATCACTGCTTCGTGATATTTACTCTGCCCTTTGTTGTCCACTGGCGCTTAACCTTCTGTCCTTTGCCTCTGTGGATGCTGTTTCTGAGTCTTGCTGGAAAAATTGTTATGGGACCATGGACATTTCCAAAAGCTACCACTCCTGGGGGAATGCTCATTCCTCCTCTGCCACACACTAGGATGAAGTTTCCAGAAATACCAAATCACAACACTCAAATGAAGAAAAGAGAAAGAAACAGGATCCAGATTCAGGCACAACACCCATCTGTACTATTCAGAGAGCTTTTTATTTACATGTGTAAATGGCAGTAAGGTTTTGCTTAGAACTTCTAAGAAGAGAAACATTTGCCCGTTCATGTCAGACAAGAATGTCTAAGGAAATTCAGGCAAACACTTTGAGCACTTACCCAGCACTGATGAGAGGTAACATTAACCATTAGTGCAGGCAGAGGTAGTGCAGGCACAGGTTCATAAAGTATGCAACCGTCCACAGTTTAAAAAAAAAATTATTTCCCAAGTGCCAAAATGCTACCTTGATGGCTTCAAGTAAATTGGGTGCATTCATTGCAAACCACTTCTTGTCTACAGGACAACACAAAGGGAACAAATACTCACTGGCATAATGTGGCACGTTAGGAGCCGTATGGAAAAGTTTATGGATTCCATGCCCACAGTAGCTCCGAACCACTGAAAATCCATTTGCTTGAGCGTGTTTCTGAATTATGTTCCCCAGTTCTCTGTACCGAACACCAGGTTTTACTGCAAAATTAAAGAGATACAGATGGAAATTTAGAGAGCTATCTCTCAACACAACTAACCATCAAACACCATCTCTGTAGCACTCATGGCTTGTGTGTCCAGCTGTTCCAGTATGCCACCTCCTATGATCGCTTAATCCACTAAGTATATAAGTGAGTGCAATAACATGACAGAGGGAGGAAACTGTCTCATATTAAAAAAAACCAAGAGAGACAGAAGAAAACTCCTTTTCCACAAGAATACTACTTTCTTCCTTTCATGGATGTAAGTGCTCACATTAGAAGGATGTCAAAGTTTGAAATTAAAAATTAAGGACTTTCAAAGTACTTGGTAAGCCTTCACACCCTGAGCTGCAGTGCTTCTTGCAATGAATGTATGAACTATATTTTAATATACACTTATCACTCTACTGTGTAGAAAATGCAAACAAAGGACCAATGTTAAAAAAAGTAAGTAAAGGGAAAATGGGTATCTCTACTCTTAGACAAGATTCTCAGTGACAACGCTACAGCAAATAAGAATGTTCATAATTCAGGTTTAACTTTTTTGACAATCCCTTTAGGAAACCTTACAAGTTAAAGAGTGTGAAACACATGAAAATGGTGTGAGAAATTCACTTTGAGCACTTGGACAAGGAGTAATAAAGCCATAAAAGCAACAATGTTTCATCATTCAGCTAATGAAGATTCATACCTAAAACAACCTTGAGCTGCTTAAACAAAAAAACCAAGCTTTTCCAAGACCATTTCCAACTCCCTGAATAGATGCTGTTCCTTCATGAGCCTGATGTGTGGTTGTGTGGAGCCATCTTAAGCAGAGTTCACATAAAGCGAAAACTTTATGTGAAGAAACCATTTAGTTCAATCCTCTGCTCATGTAAGCGACTACAACTGAAACCCCTAAGTTGAATTTACAGAAAATAACAAGAAATTTACATTACTGGAATCTACATGCTTTTCCAAAAATTAAAAAAAAAAAAAAAAAGGACATAGTGGGGAAGAAATTAATCTGTGCTAAATGGCTGTGAAGTATGGGCCTGACAGCACATGTGACTCATTTCAATGGAGCAAGGAGCCCTCTGCTTCTCTCTCATAGCTCTCCTAGCTAGAGCTCTGCTGGTCCAACACCAAGACATTAAGATGAAGTAAAGAAGGGAGAGGTGACCCCTTTTTAACAGCTGAGACGCCTGCTGCCAGAATTCCTACCCACGTGCAATGTCTAAAACCCTTCAGAACAGGTTACAGCATCTAAGAAGTTGGTAAAAAAGACTTACAGTGAGAATTTTAATCTCGTCGTAACAAACACAAAGGGAAATTTCTGTCACAGTTTATACATCAAAGCCAGGATACAAAGGATAAGAGACAACACATGTAACATTTGCAATAAAAAAGTACAGGACCAAAGATACACACTGTTCTGGTTTAGCTCTGAAAAACAAAGTGGTCATTTCAGAACAGTAATCCCACATAAACAGGTAATCTGTATTCTTCACAGCTCAATCTGGCAGTATTTTCTTGATCACACAGTGGATACACAAGACATCATTCCTATGGATTTTTGTCATTTCAGCTTGACTAGCTACCTCCAAATTATTAATCAAAGTTATGTTCAGTTTAATTTCTTTTATTTACATTTGCTTTTGATTAAATGCAAGTTAAAAGCCTTACTATAGCACCTTAAACTTCCATCTTTAGAGGCTGTGAAGTGATTAAATTATAATGAGGATTTTAAGAAGCTGCAGGGTATAAAAGATTCAGATGATACAAGTATTTCCAGGGACTTGGGAAATACTTGTTTTGTTTTCTGAAGTTGAACATAACATTCTCCAGCTACCTGTCTATCTCATTGTATGTCTTGATGCAGCTGCTCTGAGTGATAACTAAGCAACATAATTAAAGTTCTGTAAGTACTGGGGGATATGGATCTGTCTTCTCTGGCACACTTCCACAGCAGAAAATCAAGAGCTCATAACCAGCTTTATAAAATAACAATCAGGTTTGGCAGGGCTAAAGAGATATGTTTAGGTGTTCACACAGTGTTTTACCTTACCAGTTCACTGTGCAACACCATACAAATTATAAAAGTAGGGCTTTCCAAAACATACTTTACTTGTTACATTCTCGTAATTACTCAGATCAAGGATGTCTTACTCATCAACGGTCAAGAAAAGGCTGTTTCCATGTCAGTATCATCTGTGGATCGGCTCAGCATCAAATACATTTTCCTCATCAACCCACATTTAAAAAGAAGTTGCAGCCACCGCTCACAGAACTGAGCCATTTGAAGGATCACTGCATTACACAACACCCATCATCTGCTGGTGACAACGTACCAGTGCCTCTGTGTGCTGCAACAGAAGCCACTCTGAGCAGTGGCAAATATGAGCAAGCACGTTTGAGAAGCAAAACCTTCGTGCTTCAGGCGTGTTTTACCTGCATCGATGGCTTGCATTAGGCACTCGTAAGTTGTTTGGACAAGCCTCCTGGCACCCTCATCCACTTCTCCAACATAAAACGTCTCATTCAGATCTCCGTGGTAGCCATTGCGATACACAGTGATATCCACTGCAAACAACATCAGACATGGAAAATTAGCACTCTGTTCATCACTTCTTGCCGCTGATTTGTGAAAGAACAAACACGTGAAAATGGGGTATTCTAATTGTGATTACTTCACAAGAATTCCATATGAAAACTCTTCCATCAGAATCAATTCTTTCATGCTTATCCTGTAGATTCTACAAAACTAATTAATAAGGTAGTGTTTCACTGGTCAACAGTTTGATTGAATTAAATAAAAGGCGGAGGGGGAGGAAAAAATCCCCCAACAGTGCAACACAGACACAGCAAGCTAGCATTGGTTTTCTAGGTATATATAAAAACTGGAAAGAGAAGCTCTTTGCTCCATGGTGATTTACCTGATTAAAGTACTTTCTTAGAATCAATTCCAGCACTAACAGGGGGAAATTAAATTTAAAAAGGGTATGTAATCATGGTTTTGCATATCGAGTTGTTTTGCTGTGGTAGCATGGGTACTTTTGTTTGTAAGTCTTTGTCTGTCATCTGGTAGGCCTAATAGCTGCTAGATCACTAAACCCACTAGAACAGAAATTGCACTGCTATTCATGAAGAAACACACGCCCAAATCCAATCACAGGTAAACAGTCATGAAGGAAACTGTAGGGAACAATAATACTTTAGGAATATTGTACATGAGCTGCCGAGAGAGACCAACACAATCTTGATAGGAAAATGTGGGAAAACACACTTTGGTGTCAACAACTAGACATCACTTGCTAGTACCTTCTGGATTACATGTTCCTGTGATTACAAAAACCAGTTTTGGACTTTGGCATGGCTTCCAGCAGGCTAAAAAGTTTTAAATAAAGAAAAAGATGGACACTTCCTTTTAATTGTTCATTGGGTACACTCCCTCCAAGGTACCTTTTCTATCCCTTCTTGTAACCTGTTTTGGTCCTCCTTTTCAAGAGTGTTTTGAGCTACTACCTCATAAAAAGGAAGTCTAGCTCTTTCTCATCGAAACAAAGCAGAAGGCTCCAAGCTTGATCCAGTGCCAGAAATTGGACAAAGGCATGACTAAACCCTCCTACAGAAGGTGTGCTCTAGGGCTGAGGTACAGCCTTGGCATGCAAACAGCAGAGAGGTAAGGCACCATGTAGATGAAGCCATCCATGTTGATTAGAAGGCTGGAGCACCTCTTCAGTGAGAAAAGGCTAAGAGAATTCAAATTGTTCAGCCTGGAAAAGAAAAGACTTCAGGGTGATTTAATTGTGGCTTTCCAGTACCTGAAGGGAGCCAATAAGAAAGATGGAGAGGAACTTTTTACAAGAGCATGTAGGGACACAACAAGGACGAATGGATTCAAACTGAAAGGCAGTAGGTTTAGCTTAGATACTAGACAAAAATTCTTTACAGTGACAGTAGTGAGGTACTGGAACAAGTTGCCCAGAGAAATTGGGGATGCCCCATCCCTGGAAATGATCAAGGCCAGGCCGGACGGGGCTTTGAGCAATCTGGTCTATACCGAAAGCGTACCCGCACACAGCACAAGGGTTGACGCCAAATGATCTTTAAGGTGCCTTTCAACCCCAACCAATCTATGGTTTTATGATTCTTTGAGCTGGCCTTCTTAGTTTGGACTCCAGCAATGCCAGAAAAGCAGGCAATAGTACAGAGCTATGCAAAAGCATCATCTTTGAAATTAAAAAAAGATAAAGGAGCTTCAGCATACATGTACCCTGCAAGCTCAGAGCTATCAGCCAGACCACACCTCACCTAGACAGGGGCAGCAACCATGACACTTGTTCTGAAAAGGCCGACACCGAGTGGAGGTGTAGACTTAGTAGCTATTATTACATGATAATAAGTATCAAAAATCTGATAATCTAAAAAGATTACAACCTGCTTCTAGAGGCAGGTCAAACCTTAGGATACGCTGTCTATTTACTTACAGATAAGAGAAAAGCAAACCAATGCAATAAACAAAGGTGCAAACATTTGTACAAAAAAAGCATCATTAATTTTTACTGCCAAACCAAGAAGAAATGAAAGTGAAAACAAAAAATGGTCAAGTAATTTATAAAAGTATCCCTCACAACCCAAGAAGGTCTAAGTGCCTTGAGTACCAAGAACAAAAAGCAGCTGGTATTGTTAGGCTGCAAGATGCTCAAAAAAAGGTAACATGCACCTACAGAATGCCTCCCCATTAGGACCCTTTACAGTCATCATAATCATCATGAGCATAGCAAAATTGTAAGGATCTATAGCCATCTAATCAAGAATTCACACAGAACGAACCCAGTTGAATAATTCAATATACATTTTATTCACTATATATACATAGTCTGGAACAACTGGAATCTAGCCCACAAGTGGAATACCCAGGCACTATACTAATGCACAGATCAGGGTAGAAGAATTATAAAGCTCTTAAAGTGGACTGACCTTTCGAAATTATTTTATTAAATAAACTCATGAATTTAAGTACGTAAAGAGCAGAGGTAAATGAGAACAAACTAATTGGCAAATGAGAAAAAAAAACCTCTCTTAAGAAGCTATTCCAATCATGTTGCCTGCTTGCAAAACCTCACCTTACTGCATGGTTTAAGGGCACAGAAGGTAGAAATATTGAAGGTTAATTTTCACAGCACCTACCATTAACAATATCTCCCTCCTGCAATGGCCTCCTGTCAGGAATTCCATGACAGATCACTTCATTCACCGACGTACAGCACGACTTGGGGAAATTATAATAATTCAAAGGGGAAGGATAGCAATTCCTTGCAATACAAGCCTAAATAGAGAAGATACAATTTACACTAGTAAGTTTTGTACAAAGAAAAAACACCGAAAAAAACACGTGCAACAGCTTTACAGTAAGATGCACAGGTTGAAAAGCAGTGACTCTTGAGAATAAGATTCCTCAAGCATTTCTTGGCAGTTTTTGTTATGCCTTGCATTTCTTACCAGGAAGAAATTAAAGCTACTTTAATTTTGTTTCTACTAATTTTTATGTTTGACTGCAAATGCTGAAATATTCAGGTTTGAAACAATGGTAATATTTATTCAGTTTTAAAAAGTAATTTTCAATTACTGCTTTTATGTACCCAGTCTAAGATTTTTGCAAGACACACAAGCTAAACAAAATAATATTTAGCACCACGGTAATCTTCCCCCCAGCTTTAAAACCTTAAGCTGCTTCCCTTGCACTGTAATAACTTTTGTATTTTTGCAAAACTGACACATTTCATATACACTTACACATACATACACACACATACTTTGTGACATACTGAGCAAAGTACAGAAAAAAATATTGGGTCAACTTTTTTTTTTAAATTTTAAAAAAATAATACTGTTTTTAAAACCGCAAAATACCAATTAGGGATATCAGTTAGTAGCAACAACCTGCCAAGCCAGTTTCCATAAACTGCTGAGGAGGGGTAACTCCATTTTAACTACTAGTTGTACATATTAGAGAGTATGCCCAAGCAAGTAGTTTTGTGTTTAATGCAGCTCAACAGAAGTCTCCAGCCTAATGAAAGAAGACAATCTTGGCTCAACAGCTGCAGATGCAGATAAAAAGAACCAGAAAGCTCTCTAACAAACTTAACTATACCAAAATGGTTGCGTTTCCCACAATGCACAGAAGTAGCCTCAATTACCAGCTTACATGATTCATAGAGAAGACAGCAAATTAAAAAATTACACAATTCAAATAACTATGAAAAGTTTAGCCAGGAAAATTCTTGAACATGTTTTTCAAACGCTTCACTGGACTGTGGCTTTATTTTGTCAGGCTGCATCAAACATCTTGTTTCAGTTCTCTCTGAGGCACCTCAGTTCTGATCTCCCAATCATAATTTAGCTTTCTCCTCTGTATGTCTTAACCAACAACAGAGTACAAGAAGTCCATGGCCTACATATGGTGTTCTTTATATAATGGTATCCGTGGAGCAAAAAGGGTTTAGAAGAAAGAAAATAACATGATGTTAACTGAGAAAGCAAGTGAAGAAACTTAAGAAGAAATCTGAAGCCAGAAATATGGAAGCAGCTGATACAGAGAGAGGCCCAGGAGTTCCTAACTCACTTTTAACCTATCACTGCACTGTAGCACATTTCTGCCATCTGCACTGCTCACCAGCCTCAAACTAGGAAACAGTCCAAAATAAAGAAATGGAATTCTTGCAACTAAGAAAACCACACAATAACCATTTAAAAACAAAGAGATAGAAGAATACACTTATAAACACCACAATGATAATAAAATAATCTTACTAAATGGACAGCATGATCAATTTCTTCAGTAGTTACTCCGGGTTTCACCATCATGGCAGCAACATCCAATACTTCTCTAGCAAGCTGCAAATGAAACAATTTAAAATTTAAAATAGAATTAAAATTGATCTATTGACCTAATTTAAGTTGATTTAAAATAGGCCAGGACTACTCTGTGCAAGATTAGTAGCCCATTTTTGACAGCTACACTGAGATCACCAGGAAAGCTGTGGGGAGTTGGGCTCTAGAAAGAGAGGTCTCCAGGTCATGTACTAAACCACCTCTGTGAGAGCTGAAAACACTCCAGTTAAGGTTTGGACCACATTTTCCTTGAATGCCATAATCTTAAATCAGACTACCTAAATACATTTCGAAGTTTGTGCACAAGGAAGAGATTACAACTGAACAGGTCTTTTACAAAAATTGTTAGTAATGGGGTTTTGTTTTGCTTTTTTTAGTTTTTACCTAGCACCAGCTCCAGGAGAAGAAAAAGTTCTGTTCTCATTTATGCACTATAAAACATATTCTTCACAGTAAGAACATCTCAGGCACAGATTGTCTTACTAGTAATAACAAAGCCAGGAAACAGATAAAAGTCATCTTTCTGCTTATAAAATACTTTACTGGGAATTGGGAGTCACAAGAAGAGAAAAAACTAGGAAATATCAAGCCTCCCAAACTATTTTTCAGTGCTCTAAAGTGGTTTGAAAGTTTCTACTCTCAAATGTGCTGTGACAAAGTGGTAAAATCATTATAGATTTTTTTAAAGAATATAAAGGCACTTTGTAAGAAAAATCAAAACCTCCTTACCCTACACACTACTCGCATCCCTTCTATATCCTCAGATGACAGTATTTTTATTTGAGAGGTTCCTTTTAAAGCTTGTTCTGATTCAGACATTCCTGAAAAGAAAAAAGGGAGAGGATTAATTAAAAAAAAAAAAAAAAAAAAAAAAAAAAAAAAACCCCATTTTATNNNNAAAGGAGAAGAATAATAAAAAAAAAAAAAAAAAAAAAGAAAGAAAAAACTCCATGTTATATAGGGGGATGATTGCTACACGTATCCAATCCAGGAACTTACTTAGCTTACCAAGGGCAATAGAAGCACAGACTTTCTCACCACAGCCTAAACTAAGAAACCCACCAAGCCATAGTATTATCATCATTATCCAGATGACCTGGAATCCAGAAGCCTTCCACAATACCATAATGCCCCCATGTGCTCAGGAAGCCCACTCATTTACTGCATAAAACCATCGTGTCCAGCTACTCAAAACACAGCTTTAAATATCAGGTTTACAGGGAAGTTATTTTATTCATAGAAAAGCATTTTTCAGCTGCTCTAAGAAAATAATTAGTAAAAATTACATAACAGTCATACAGGGTTACATGAGCTTGTAAATATATCTGGTTATCCTACTGCAATAATCAGCTGATAAAAACATCTAAGTCCTTCCTACCAAATTCCGTGCATGCTCAGCTTTACAGACGAGCAACCCCTTAAAATATGGTATTTCGTGATGTTTAAATACTTACACTCTTTAAAAAATAACTATGGAACGTCTTAAGATTTAAAAATAATGCTAACAGACTTTATAGCAGTCTTTTGGGGAAATGCAAAGCACCAATACTGGTATAAAAAGGGGAAAACACCAAAACAATCCAGTAAGCGAGTAATTTTGCATGCATCCCCTCTCTGTCCAAAACCAGCTAGAACTCATGCATCAGTTTCCTTTGGGGGGTTGCATACTGCAAGGTTTTCTTGGTTTTGTTATAAAATAACACATTTTCAACAGATACACTGATGCCACAGAGAATGGCTTAGCAGAATACATCTGTGACAGTCAGCTGTTTGTTACCAAATTAACAACAGAACTAGGACTTGTATGTTTGGGATACAAAAACCCCAACACCAAATGAACTAACTCTTAATTTCCTGTACACCTTTGAAAGAGAACCCATCACAAACTTTGGGCTTCCAAAAAATACTTACAATCATGGTTTTTTAAAAATCACTACGTTACTGTGGGGAAGAAGTAAAGTGAGAACAGATAAAAGAGTTTCCCTTCTCCAGTAGCTCCTTGATGCTTTAAAGGCTTTTTCAATTAAAAGGAAAATAGAGAACAAACATAACACTCATAATTGTGATTTGTTTCAAGGTACCTAGTGGGTGATCAGCATAATCTGGTCTCTGAATATAACTTGGCACAGGTCTTGTTGGCGTCTAAATAAATCAGAGGCAAAGCTGGTTAGGTTGCAAGAACACTTACTATAGTCACAAAAACAGTCACACAGTGAAATTAAATACAATATGAAATATGAAATATTTCATGTGAAATACGACTAAGTCCACTCAGAAAAGGCTGCAAAGCATGTAAATGCTCCAAAACAGTTCCAAGTTTCATTCTCAAACATTCTGCGGTTACTCTCTATTGCTATCATATTATACAACTTTTAGTAGCCAACTGCACAGCTTTCTAAAAATCAAATTTTTATTGTCAAGTGAATCAAACTGGTTTTATAATGTATTATGCCTTACTGTAATGTTTTTTCTGTTGCTTTCCAGACTGCAAGTGCACTGGTTCTTCTCTTTAGCAAGATTGCTACTTCAAATCATCACCTTAGTCAAAATCTCTATTTTCGTTTGCATCAATCTCACAGCAGTCCCAACACAAAAAAGCCAATGTTCAGAGATAACACTGCTGAATGACTTGGCCAGTGTAATATCCCAAACACCTTTTTCTCCAACAACACTAACAAACACACACGGGCTCAGGCTCTCTTAATCTGTTCCTTAATGAGCCTGTAACAGATGGAGAAGACTACAGAGAGGATGCCACTGGGGCAGCTTTTCTAGCACAGGCCAATTAGAAAAGACAAATGTAGAGAAAATGCCATTATTGCTGTAAAAAAGCTTCAGCTTACTCCATGTACAAACTTGTCCCAATTTAAAAATACAGCTCTGTTTGTGTGTGTGTGTGTATATATATATATATATACACATATGTCATCATCTTCCAAATCCACCTTTCACAACCAAAGTTCTTACTGACCTCTGTTGTACTTCACCATTCCAGTGCTGCAGATAACCGTAACCTCTTGTTCTTTCAGCTGTTCACCAGTTCACTCACCTGGTTATTTTAAACCACTTACATAATATAATATAAAACCATTTATTTAAATTCCAAATTAATTCACCTGAGCTTTTCAGAAACAGTCTGCTCCATAATTGGTGAGGAGAGCAAACAGCTAGGAGACATCATCTGAACTAGCAGTAGCTTTTTCGCAGAATAAATGTCAAAATGTACATCCAAAAAGTATGAACTTAAGCCTGTTACTGATGCTCACAGACACTACCTTAATTATAAATATACTAAGAGATAGAACAAGTTAAATAAAAATGAACCACAACAAGGACAGCCATGCACATCCTTGCCATCAGGTTCAAATTAAGCAGCTTTCCTCTCTTAGCTAAAATGTGGGAGGTCATCAGGTCAGGAGTGGTCCATTAGATGCTACAGAACATAGCAGTGCTGGAGTAGAGTGGCACCTCTTGCTTACCAGTGGATAGTGTGGCCTGAGTTTCCCAGTGTATCGATAACCAGACCAGGGATTTGTGTTAACATCACCTTCCAGGCTCCAGGAGGAAACCTCACGCTTAGCTTTTTCATCTTCTGAAAAGACAAGAAAAAGGGGGGAAAAAAGTTGCAGCAGCAAAATCAGTCCTACTAAGAATGAGAACTGTGGGGTCTAGAAAGTGACTTAGAAGTGCCTAAGTCTAGACCTGACTCTTTCTGGCATTTTAGATCCTGATAAATGAAAGTGTAAGGAGCAGTTATCATTTTGTATTGTCCATTCCAAATTCACATTCTTCCTACCCTATTCAATAGCCAACTGGGGAATGTCAGGACTGAATGCACAAAGGAAGTATAGTAATTAAGCTGTTCTTCATTTGTAGTTTTGTAACACAGTGCTTGTTTTCATTCCTGGGAAAAAGCTTATTTCTACAAAGGCACTCACTATCCCTTCAATTAACACCCTTGCACTGCAGATGAACATTCCTTTGTTGCGACGTCCTTTAGCACCCAGTGACCGAAATGACCTGAGGTGGGAAGGAGGCCATCCAAAGGTGGAAGGGAAGCCATCCAACTGCCAGGCTCTATACATGGAGCCTGCTGCCCCTCCAGAGCTGAGGAAGAGCGTGCAGGTCCTCCCACTTTTGCAGTTCAGGACAAGCAGTGCTCACACCTTACAAGATGGTGCCAAAATGCTGGAGCATCCCAGCTCTCTGAACCTTGTGAAGTTCAAGTCTGATGTGGTCCAGTGACTGACTTCATTCACAAATAACACATTCCTATGAGGGCAGATTGAAGGTGTTTACATAAAGGATTGAAACAAGCAGATCCTGAGCAATACCAAAAGGAGAAGTATTTACTCAGAAAGAGAAGACAAGGGTTAAGAAAGAGCTCAGTAACATTAATCTTTAACTCATAACCAGATAACTTGTTTGTTTTCTCTTTTTATATCTCAGAAGGATGAAGAGGTAGGTCTGCCACTGCAAGTCCTAACGTGAATTTCTCAGAGCCTCTGTGGCTGACATCTGAGCCATCTGTTCAAATGACATTCAGTTTAGATGAAACTGAGAAATAACAATTTAAAAGTCCAAAGCTTTTCATACTCACACAAATTAATAAGATACAGAATGCAAGTGTGAACTGTAAGATCCCTACACTGGAGAGGCACAAAGAAGGAAAACATTTGTAATTGTCTGTACTGCTCCAACCTATTTACCATTCAGCATTTATCACGGAAAAAGAAGCTTTATTGAGTTTTGGGAAAGGAGGTAAATTATTTGAGGATGTGAATTTCTGCCATATCACTTTTTAATCCTACCTCCTTTTTCAGCAAGGCTTAAAGAAGATAGGCAGGGTGATGGCAGGGAGGAGGCAAGGGGGCAGAACTGAGGTCTGCCCTCTCTTTGGTTTTAAACTCACGGGTTATGTTCACTACTCAGATACGGCAGAATCTACCAATCTCCTAGTATTTCTGTGCCAGAGCCACCAGCTGTCACTAAGGCACACAGATACTCTTACTACCTTGAACTGAACTCAGCAAAATCCTAGCTGTGATACATCCTCTATCAATGGCTGCACCAGGCACACAAGCACTCTTCCCTTTATCTCCAAAAATGTACAGAACAGTTGCAATCTGACTCACTTGTGTTCCAGCAAGTGTCTAATCACAAAGACTTTGCAAGAACCTTTCCCACTGTATTGCCTTCTACTGCATTAGACATCAGAATGCTGTAAAGGAACATTGCCTTACAATAGTGATTTATTATTCTTTCTACCTTTTATTTCAGCACCCCTCTTTCTGTGTTCATATACCTGAACACAGAACAGGTATATATTCTATACATGTAGAACATTTATAGAACATACACCTGTAGCTCAAGCAATAATTCATGCAAATAGAAAAAAGAACAGAGACTTCTGTGTACCTCTGCCTCTGAAGTTTTACGCAGCACTTTAGATTGTTGGGAAGTGGACAAAATTTCAGACATGCATCATTCAGTGTCAGGTATCTTGGAAAAATACCCAATACCATTCTTAGGCAGAGAAGCACAGAGCAGTTGAGGCTGGAAAGGACCTCTGGAGGCCATCTGGTCCAATCCCCAAATCCCCAGCTCAAGCAGGGCCACCTAGAGCTCACTGCACAGCACAACACCAAAGCAACATTAAAATGCATTAAAAAAAAAATGTACTTACTTGCTTTCTTGTGTAATAACTTGTGAGTGGCCCAGCTTCCCTTAAAGCATTCCTAGAATTGCAAGCAAAATGTATAAATACATGTTTTAAGCAGCATTTACATGGACAGATGCATCAACTTGACAAAACAGAGAAGGAAATGTATTTTAAAAGAAAACTAGAAGACTGCTTTTATTAACCCTTGTGGCAATATGCAGTAAATGCTACTGTAACTGCTAGTCTTAGCAGTAGAAAATACTACATTCAAAAGTTATGAACCAGAATAGGCAGAAAGCACAGCCAAACAGACAACACCCATGGCAGTGAAATATACTGATATAATCCTATACATTAAATATCAACCCCTTATCACTTTAATGGGTAACTAAACACCATGGTGGCTGCAGGTTGGCTGAAACACAGAGTCTATCCCGGTACCTGATCTCACAGCGCTGCAGTGAGCAGCAAGGTCCTCCTTTGACTCCTATAAGAAGCCATCTCCACCTGCTAATTGCAGCCCTTCTGCCTCCTGCTCCAGCACAGGAAAGCGACAGAGGCCAATTAGTGCAACCACAGGGGAACTAATGAAGTAGACCAAAGGGGGGAAATGAGGGCTACTGCATGAAAACAGGAAATGGGAAAAAAATATTGAGAAAGTTGAAATGGAAATCAGGAAAAAAAATGACTGTGGAGGAGTTCGGTCTTTTCTCTTCTTCCCAAGCACAAATAGAGCAGTTCATGCAAGGAACAAAGAATCAGCAAAGGGGCAGATGGAAATGGCTATCAGCTGGAGAATAAAGAAGGACTAAGATGAAGAAAAGACATGAAAGAAAAGAGATTTAAGTAGAAAAGCTGCAGAAGGCAGCATTAAAGGTGATCCCTTAAGGTGCTAATGAGCAAATTATTTGGGTTTGTAGCAAAAATTCTAAATCAATGGCTGTATGCACTCAAAACAACCATTAAGAAACTGCTAATTCCAATCATTGACAATTACAGCTGAATTTCTGAAGAAAGAGGCAGGAAGCAAACTGTTTTTCTTTTTAAGGAAAAACAGTACTCATGCTGAATCATCACTGTAAAACTACCATCCAGAGCCAACAACTGATTCGACCTGAAGTATACAACACTCGACCAGTCCAAGACAACAGATCTGCAAACTAAGCCCAGCTTGTAACATTCTATCCTTGCTTCAGGGTCACTCTTGAGCGCTCTGAGCTGTCTGCTCCTGTTGAGCCACCTTCTCCCTCTTCTCTCATTAGTCTTGCAAGCAGTAGTTACCAAGCTGCGCCCACAAACACACAGCACAGTGGTAGACAAGAACACCTATGTTCAAAAAGACCCTGCTGTGTGCCGTTCCCCTCATGATCAGAACCAGTTGCTTGTTGTGTTCTGCTACCCTACACACCAGGAGTGACTGCATTGCCAGGAGCTCTGAAACCAACACTTCCCATGACCGGAGAGAACGTCACTTCCAACGAGCAGCCCAAGGCTCTGCTGTCACACCTATATAACCCACTGCACACACAGACCTTTGCTCTGCACTTTTCTCTGTTGGGGAGCTGAGAGAAAAGGAGCAGGTTTTAACTCAGGCCTGCTTTAGGGAAAAAAAATTAAAAACGAAACAAATCTAAAACCGCTATTTCAAGGACACTAGAAGCACCAGTATGGTTTTAATCCCCTTTCGAACACAAGGTCTTTGTTCTGATGCAGAAGAAGGATTACACAACTAAGGACTTAGAGCAGCTACCAAGTCTGCAAACCTAGAATCCACTTATTTGAATATAAAGGAGCATCTGGGGAAGACGTACATCAGCTGTGGTAATTACTGACTGTAGTTAATTCTCTGCTTTTTTGAGGGATATTTTCCAATGCCCTTACTTTGTCCTACACCAATAGCCTTTCCTCTTTGCTGGCCCATAACCAGAAAAACTGGACAAACACAGCACCAGGGACAGTACCATAACCTGACTGGCTCCATTTTGGCTTTTTATTTCCTGCAGCTATGGACAATCTAAGATGATCCTGCATAAGGCTGCCATATGCTTGAGTTTTCCTAAACATGTTTCCCAGATTTTACTTGCCCTCTATCTCCAGAGGAGCAGCAGCTCAGTCAGAACTCCTGGGGCACAGCTCCAAAGCTGCTGTACACCGAGGCAACCCAGACACGTGCACCATGCACACATCCATCAAGTGCAACAGGCACACACAGCAAGTTTGAAGCATTTTTTGAGCAGGGGCTGTTACAAGTGCAATGTACAACCACTGAATCTCTCTGCCTTGGTCTGACACTTTTGGAAGGCACTCAGAGGATATGCTGCACATCCACCTACAGCCCATCTATTTTGTGTAGGATCAGTCATATGCTTCCTGTGAGCACTGGACTTATGGGGTACATACAAATTATTTATATTCAGCGACCTACTGCACAAGCACCACATTGCACATGACTGCAGAGCTCTGCCTTGGCAATTCCACATAAAAATATGGCAGCTGTCATCTCACAGGTTGGAGAATCATAGCTCTGGCAACAAAGCACTACCAAAGTACCACTGCACATTGCAAACACCCTCACCTTCTATACTGCAGACTTCCTGACAAGCTATGGAAGAAACCTGCTCTTTCTCTCCATCTGGGCCATTTTCTGGAGAATTTTCTGGAGAAAATTATGCTTTTCACTAAGCCTTCTCCTGAGACATTTACTTCAATCTTGCTATTACCATTCCTGTCTCTTAACGATTCTTCTGTGTTCCTATGCCCTACCCAGGTCAGGATAGAAATTTTCAACGACTAAATAAACAAAATCCAGGGAAAAAATATCCAGGGTGATTTTTAATATTAAAATGAAGAAAATAAAGATTTTTTTTCCTGATACAGTGAAAAAAGGAATAGGTAACACTACATGGTTATATCTTAAAACATTAAATAACTTCAGGGGGAAAGTACACAGGAACAAAATGAATTTGGCTTCAAGTTTCTTGGAAGACTTCCTGGATTTCATTTCAAAAACTATATTATCCATTAGCATGCCTGATATTAATACCCCCACCCTTCTCATGTAAAGTATTTTTCTTTTTATTGCATGTGCCTTTTACACAGCAATCAAGACAGACATGGAAGCACTGAAGAAGCCTGTACATGAAGAGAGGTCAAATGTATGACAAAAAAGAAGGCAGAGGGGTAATCCTTGACTTGTTTAGAGCAATCCTGGGTACAACTATTCTACCAGGAAGAAAAATATAAATGTGTTTGACAGAGGCTGTCAACATATTTAAACCTTTAACAACATTTCTGGCTCCAAGACATTCTTAAGCCAATCTCACTGGTTTTGTGCTTGGAGAGAACTTCAATCCAGTGTTCACCAGAATGTATCAAAAGGTAACCAAAGGCACAACCAGCATTATCATTTGGAAAGATTCCTGTTGGATCCCCTTGTGGAAGCTGTGTTATTTCTGCAAATGATTTTTACCTTAAGGACTCACCCAAGAGCTATTTACTGGTTGAAATATTGACAGAATCATGCGGCATAGCAGCATTTGTTTTATAGTATGGTGCATTTTCACTATGAACACACTGATCACTACCAAATACCCTGAGCTTTTTTTTTATATCAACCACTGAAAGAACAAAACCCTTTAAAACAGTTACTGAAGTAATTGGGGGGGGGAGGGGGGGGGAATTATGCTACGTTTATTGTCATCTTTACAGTAATAACAGGGAGCTTCTTACTCGTTCAGTTCATGTATGCATACAACCTGATTAAGAGGTGGAAAAGTACAGCCAACTGCAAATTCCAGAGGAGAAAAGGATGCTCCATCAAGATTAGGGTATTACTACACTGCAAAACCTTTGTATAGCGCAGACATAACAAACTAGATTTAAATCAGCTACCCAGAGATGAGGATGCCCCATCCCTGGATGTGTTCACAGCCAGGATGGATGGGCTCTAAACAACCTGATCTAGTGGAAGGTGTCCCTGCCCATGGCAGGGGGTTGGAACTAGATGATCTTTAAGGTCCCTTCAAAGCCAGGCCATTCTATGATATCCAAACCCAGGAAGCTATGCAGCCACCACAGCACAGACTTCAAGGTCTCAGAGACCGTGTTTCTGAACTGCCTTTGCATGGGAGCAGCTCATTTCAAGTTAGCTCTGGCAACGCCTGTCAGCACTCCAACTTGCGTCCAACTTCCACAGAATTATCCCCTCCATCCTCTATGCTCATCATTTAGAGCCACTGTGATGAATTTCCAAAAATACCTACTTTACAGAAAAAAGGAAAAAAAGAAGATAGTTGAAATTAAGACTGTGAGGACAGACTGTCTCTTTGCATGTCACTGTACCCTGAATTGTACTGGCCAAACATCTAGGAAACAGTGCCAAGCAGCACACTGTATTTAAAAATATTCTGAGCAGTCTTTTTAACAGAATTTACAAATGTCCTTTAGAATGTAAAACTGTCTGGGGCTTAACCTGAGATCACGTCGTTTTGCATAATGAGAACTCATCTTTAACCAAATACCTTGAAGGTATGCAAAACAGAAGACAAAAAAAAAAAAAAACCCTGAAGTACAGCATTTAGCTTCATACCAGGCTATCAGTGATATATATACATATATATTAAATACAGTACAGATGAACTCACATTTTATCCGTAATTACAAGTATGTCGAGATGTTAATACATTTGATGAAATGAAATGTACATTTGATTTGATGAAATGAAACAGTTGACTCTTTTCAGCATGCCGAAATCCTTCTAGGGCAGTACAAGCCCACAGAGACAGCCTCTGGCCTGAAAAACTCTCTACAAAATTCCCAAACTAGCCTAAGCAGCATACATGAATAGTCAGGTTTTCAGAAGAATCAAATATGTGTTTTCAGATTCAACTCCAAGAGAAGCACCTACATGCAGAAACTTGGTATCAGCAGGGTTGATCAACTTTCTCCTTCATCTAAGACCTGATCTTACTCTGAGACTCCTGGGTCCCATGTGACCGAGCCCTTCCTTTGAGGAAGGGACTGCATTCTGTAGCTCTTCAGATTTACAGAAATATACAACTGATTTTTGAGAGTAGTGAAGGAACAACAGACCGAAGGAAATCTAACTGGACTATCCTTTCAGTACACAGAACAAGAGTTCAGCAAGCCTGCCTATAGGAGTCTGAAGTTTTACTTTCAGAAAGTCATGAGGGCTCAGCTTTTATACCTTACCAACAATCAGGCACTTACCTCAGACACAGGTATTCATGGTGATTTATAGGCAATTGAGAACGTCAGCTTCTTGATGAAAGAAATCTGATTTTCTAGAAGATAGTATCAGCTGAGTGCCATTTATGCCTGAGGAAACCCCTGCGTGCTGCTGTTGGATCCAAAGCAGCTGGTTTTAGCCTATTTCAGGCACAGCAAAGAACAGTGAACCAAGGACAAAACACGGCACTGATGTCCTACAGTCTGATGGGAGAGTGGACAAAAAATAGTTTCATCCAGGTCCATTGCTCCCTGCTTCCCACCAACAACACACTGATGGTGAAAGGAAACAGCAAAGCAGGAGATGGGACAACAATCTTCTCTTCAGGTCCACAATTTTTCACAAATTACTGTGACCCTGAGCATCCAGAGCTGTCAAGGGCCCAGGGCTGAGTGTCAGTGAAAATGTGCCTTCCGGAAAGGAGTAAATTGTACATAAACTCACTGAGAGAACAAAACAGCATTTCTTTCCTGTCACTGGAATTCAACGAGTCATACTCCACCTCAAATGTCAAGAGGTATCAAGAGATATTGGGAGGTACCCACCAGTGCAAGAGAGACACTGCAGCTGACCGTACAGTCCAGAGAAACTGCTACCCCTTCAAACACCTAAAACACATGTGGCAGTGTCATCATGCCACCCCAATCCTCACTTCTGACTCCACAGCCAGACCGCTTCATACACCTGGAGCTGACAACACAAGGCCACACAAAGCAGGAAGGGGAAATAGCTCTCCTTGGGTAAGTTATGACTACTGTTAGGATAACAACCCATGGCCTCCAGCTCTCACAGAAACAAAAATGGCACAGGCCACTGACTTCAGAGTAAAAGAGTGTTTTCAGAAAGTGTCTGCAAGTAGGTATTTCTGAATTTGGCTGGAGAAAGGGCCCTGCACCAGCATCTAGTCCACACCACAGAAAACCTACTCTTCTTTGTCCATGACACTTTTATATAAGTAGTATGAAAGAGGAAGTCGTCATGAAAGCAACACAAAATCACTAATAAGAGATCCATTCACAATTAGAAAGCTCATATAAAAATGGTAACTGCAGACCTCAAGAACAGTCACTACTCACCTCTTCTTTATCCTTCAGCCACTTGTAGAAGACATAAAAGAAACAAAAATTGTCTGTTTAAACACACACTCTTTATGTATACTACACACAATGTACACACAAGTGACTGTGTCTATAAGGCAGATTTCACAACAGCAAATTCATTTTAGCAAGAGAAGCACTACAGTTGACATGTGATGCTGGACATCTGTGTTATTTCCACATTCAGAAGATAGACTGAATTACTGTATCTCACCGTAAGATGATAAACACATACAACACTGCAGTAAGTCTCGAAAGAAAAGAAAACAAGACAGTGCAAAAAGGTAGCTGGTAGTGACAGTACTTCATTTACTAGCCTAAAGTATTACTAAGGGTTAACAGCAGACGGAATCCCTCAGCAGAACAGTTCCTCTTGTTACACCTTGAAGTGAAAGGAAAAGAAAACCACCCAGGGTTCAACACACCACCTCAAGAGCTTCTCTGCTGCTAAAAGCCATTTTTACCTCGTCTCCACTACCAGTTCAAAACCTCCCTGGCCCCCTTTCCATTTATGACCCACAAGAACAACTATTATTCAGCAGCTGTACCCAGTTTCCAAGGTGCCCAACAGCCAGAGAGGAAACAGTGTTGGCACAAAGAAATCTCAGAGAATGTCAAATTACTTCGGCATAAGCATTTTCAAGGCATGTTGTTGAGGCATACATTTTGATGCAGAGAGGGAGAAAAACATAAGTGACCAGGAGAGCACCCTTTCTCCAGGAAAGAAGAGACACAAATGATAAATGCACTGGGGAAATCATTGTCTTGATGTGATCTACTTGAAAAGTTCACTTCAATTCTCTATGCGCAGTCATGAAAAAGAATTTTTAATCAATCTCCACACTACACTGAGATTCTCAGTCCTATACCTCCTGCACTATTTTTCCTCAGCAAATGATATGTTAGTAACTTATAATCCAAACACATTGCTTCATATGGTTGCCTTCCTACAGCAGTTCACAATTTTCTGTTGTTTATTCTTAGCAGTAGAAAAAATAAATTCCTGCAAATTTGGGTTTAGCTCTGATTGGCGTTTTGACTGTACGAAAAAGTCATTGTAGGCTTCCAAGCAGATTAATTAACCTGGTGTCCATGTCCACACAGATGCTTTTACCTGTCAAGGAGATGCCAGATAGCTTGTGGCTCCCAATCCACCCCCAGCCCAAAGTAAGTACCCACACACCTGGCTAACACCACTGCATTCCATAAGGACAGGCTGACTTTATGGCTGGGCCAAACTGGGCCACAGTGGCCAAGCCTGCTCTTCAGCAGCACACTCCTGAAGTGTTTCATGACCCTGCAGTACACAGCTAGCTAAACAAGCAAAAAAACCCAATTAATGCAACTGCTTTTCCTCCATTAAAAGAAAACCCTGAAGAACTAAGAAGTGGCTCACCAAGGAATCAGGGACAAGCTTAAGAGAAAGGTGTATCCTTGGAGGAAGGGAATAGCACCAAGCCAGCTACAACACAGGCTATGCTGCGAGATGGAACAACATCCCAGGTGCACTCACTAGCTTATCTAGGAGTTATTTATGCATGTAAGACCAGAATGGAAAGAAAACCACCAAAGAGAGAACTCCAGAAAAGTTTCACAGATGCTAACCAGTCCACTGCTGTCAGCTGAAACTTGCTGGAAGTTCAGAGAAAATAATAGTCCTTCACCTGTCATGTGCTCATGGGAAGAGGCAGCCAGGTTGTCAGCAGCACCTCACCTACCCTCCTGATTGTGCTTGTCAGACACCAGGGCAGGACAGCAGCGAGTCCCCTCCATGGCACACACCAGGTGATGAGGAGAGCTGGAGCCTTGGGACAGTTCCATGCTGGGCCCCACAGAGGCTACTAGGAGGGGGCTAAGGGTCTGAACACAGGGATTCTTCTCTCAGTGCATGACATTTCTTTCATGTCTTTAAAACAGGCTGTCATTAATGTCCTTCTCTGTAACATGTTGCCCCAAAACCTCTGAAGGACCTTCAGTGTGCTTACCTACATTCCTGATCGGGACAGTGAGGCACAACATGCCCCAGGTCACTCAGAAGCGAGATGACTGGGATTTCCAGTTCAGTATCTCATTTTCTAGGCAGGATAGCTTTACAAGCATGTAGTCAATTATCCAGCAGCCTATTTTAGCAAGCTAGGAAGTATTTCCAGTAATTCCCCTTTTACCTAACAACAGCAGCAGATATTTCAAAAGAATTAAACTTAGTATATAGATAATAAGAATCGCTGCATCCTATATGGAATTAGCTGAGTTAGGGATGGGAAGGAGGGGAGTGAAGATGTAACTAGAACTCTTCACATTGGCCTGTTTGGTCTCTTAACAAATGGTTTTGTTGTCACCAACTAGTATTTGTATATAACCAACGACGCATTTATGATGAGTTTTACATCAGACATGTCAAAACATGCAGTAAAACACAGAGCAAATCCTAGTAGTTAACCACAAGCACCATGTGGGAACCAGAGATACAGAATTGTCAGAACAATTCTGAGTTGCAGTTGCTCTAATTTGGCATCGACTCCCAGCACAGGGCACAGAGACTTCAGGGGAAAGTACCAGAAACTGTGCAGTGGGTGTGTCACAAGCACGTGGGAAGTTTTCCCCTAGTCCTACGCAAACCATAACTTTCAGCTTATATCCTGACTCAGAAAAGAATTCTTCCCAATTAGTAAATTAATCTAGCTGATGCGACTGAATTATTTTCTTATGTTCATCTACAAAAGTTCAGTGACTTTACTCTGAATTATAATTGTGACAAGGAAAGTCAGTATTAATCCCTGAACTATACACTTACATCCTCACTGATTTTGACAGAAATTACACACACAAAATGTTCAAAGGATTAGGCTATGTATTTTACCTCACATTTCAAAGTTAATGAAAAAAACAACCAAACAAACAAAACCAAAACAAACCCCACAAACAAAAAACCCACTCAACACAGTCCTTTCTACTGAAGGACCACACTCTATTAGCACTGTGGTAACAGGTGAGGATGGCCGAGGCCTACAGAACACTTTGAATTCTCTAATTTATATGTGGGAGCTGACTGCTCTATGACATGTGGCCTAACCTGAGCCTTCCGGTTCGGCACTCTCAGAGTAGAACATCAGAAGAAATAGTGGGGAAAAAAAAAAGTTAGGAATGAAAAGGGAATAATAAAAAAAAAAGGAAGAGTATCAAATAATTGTCACAGAAACTTATAAGTTAAAGAAAATCTGTTTTCAGAGCAACAAGTCTCGCGGTGTCTATCAAAGCCGAGCAACTCCAGAGCTGGCGCCGGCAGAGAAACGCACCCGCTGGAATTTGATGAGCACGTCTCACTTTGTCACACTAAGCCTTTATTTTTAAGGGGAGCACACGGACCACCCACACCTTCAGGCAGAGGAACATCCGTGCACCCTCTCACGAACGCTCCGGCTGCGCTTTAGTGCCGCTGAGGTCCCGCATCGCCCGCGGCCACGAGGACAAATGGGGCTCCCGCTCCGCCCGGGGCCGCCAGCCCGGCTCCCCCAGCTCCAACACCCGAGGAACCGAGGGGGAACTTCGTGCGGGGTCCCTGCCCGGGCGCTGCTGCCGCGGGCCGGCCGGGAGCGGGCGGGCAGAGAGGCAGAGCCGGGCACGCCGGGCCGGGCCCGGGCGGCCGGGAGCCGGCGCGGGGAGCTGGATCCTGCGCCCGCCGCACGCCCGGAGCGCGGAGCGAGGGGCTGGGCCGCGGGGAACCTCACCTGGGAGCAGAAGTAGGAGCCCTGGATGCCCAGCTTGAGGCAGGTGGGGCACTGCAGCTTGGCCTCGCTGCTGCAGCCGGCGGTCTCGCAGACTCTGCGGGTCTCCACCGCCGCCGCCATGCTGCCGGGCGGCCACGGGGGAGGAGCCGCCGCCCGGAGCTGCCGCCGGCTGGGGCGGGCGGGGAGAGCAGGACGGGGGGAGGGACGGACGGCGGGGGAGAGGGAGGAGGCTCCGGCGACTCAGAGCCCCATCCAAGCCGGCCTTGAATGCTCCCGACGATGGGCTTCACAGCTTCCCTGGGCGACGTGTGCCAGCGCCTCGCCGCCCTCACAGCAGAGAGGGTGTTTAGCCCATATAGCCCAGAGAACAGACGACTGAGAGGGGATCTCATAAATGTCTCAACGGTGGGTGTCAAGAGGATGGTGCACGGCTTTTCAGTGGTACCCAGTGGCGGGATGAGGAGCAAAGGCCATAAACTAAAACTCAAGAAGTTTCACCTCATCATGATGAAGAACTTCTTTACACTGAGGGTGGCAGAGCACTGGAACAGGCTGCCCAGGGAGATCGTGGACTCTCTGGAGACATTCCAAACCCACCTGGAGGCATTCCTCTGCCACCTGCTCTGGATGACCCTGCCTTGGCAAGGGGGTGGCCTGGATGATCCCCAGAGGTTCCCTCCAACCCTCATAATTCCCTGAAGAACTTCCCGTAGTTTTCATCTGTAAGGCCATGCAAGAAATCTTTCAAGCATATCTTCTTTATTATGGAGTGTGGGCTGTGGTATGTAGGTCTGTCTGTGTGGTTTATAGCAATTCTTCCACTCTATTTTTAGCCCAGGTAAAACCATCACATATTCAATATTCAGTAAGGCAAGTAACTAAAATTAGAAAAATAGGCTGCAGAATCAAGGTGGCATTGTCACATGAAGGGTGCTGATTTTCTTCCTGGAAAGAGAAAGATTAGAAACCAATGATTTGTCATAAAAATAAATGTAATTAATGCACATATTATATTTCTCCTATTTGCATGGGTTAGAGAGTGAAAAAAGATACTACCTGTGCCTGTAAAGCTGACTGTGCTTATGTTCTCTGAGTATTGTTGTCAAACCTAGAGTCAACATAGAATCATTGAGTTATTAAGGTTGGAAAAGACCTTTAAGATCATCAAGTCCAACTGTCAACTTTGCATCACCACCATGTTCACCACCAAACCACATCCTCAAGTGCCATATCCATGTTTTTTAAACACTTCCAGGGATGGTGACTCCACCACCTTCCTGGGCGGCCTGTTCTAATGCTTTACAACCCTTTCCATTAAGAAAGTTTTTCTAATATCCAATCTAAACTTCCCCTGGCACAACCTGAGGCCATTTCCTCTTGTCCTTTCACTTGTTACCTGGGAGAAGAGACCAATGCCCTCCTGGCTACAGCCTCCTTTCAGGCACTTGTAGAGAGTGATAAGAACCTCCCTGAGCCTCCTTTTCACCACGCTAAACACCCCCAGCTCCCTCAGCTGCTCCTCACCAGAGTTGTGCTCCAGACCCTTCCCCAGCTCCGTTGCCCTTCTCTGGACATGCTCCAGCACCTCAATGTCCTTCTTGTAGTGAGGGGCCCAAAACTGAACACAAGATTTGAGGTGCACCCTCAACAGTATCACAGAGGAATGATCGCTATCCTGTGTACTAAAACATCTCTAAATTAATGTCACTGCAAGATGCTTTTTACTGGTTCATGTCAATAAGCAGTTGCTTTCAAAAGAGCACGGGGAGATGCCTATTAAGTGGGAGAATAGCTGCAAAACACTTCAGAGCACGTATCTGCAAGATCCAGCCATTAGTGCTCGGATCCCACTCCTTATGTAAATTTCAGCTGTCTTCCCACTAGCTGGCAAGTACAGACTATGATTCCAGTTAAAACTTTGCGGGATGAGATTCTGTCTTTCTACTTCAGTGTCATTAACTTCAATTAAACTACACCAAACCTCATTCTGATCTTAGGACACAAAATATTCTCCTGATTTCCTGGCATCCAGGTGACGCCCCAGAAAGTGTGATTCAAAATCCAACCTATAATCTCAGTGTTTTCTGCAATTCTGTTATTCCCTGTGGCCTTCTGTTCCCATCTTTAATAAAGAATAATAATAATTTTAAAATTCTTTATCTCCTAGGCTTAGAGGTTAACTTAAAATTTCTGCTTTTCCAGAACAGAAAAGCATATATCCTATTTTTTCAGAATAAATGTTTTCATATAAATATACTTGATGCCTTATGATAGCACTCATTGGCAAAAAGTGGCTAAGTAGCCCAGCTGACTATAGGACAAAGACAACAGATAACAAAGTGTATGATTCGGGTTGCTGTGTGATAAGCACTTTCACATAACATGGCAAATTAACCGAAGGAATTTGATGCCATGCTATTACTGAAGTGTAGTTGCAGGTGGAGACCTGTGTTTCTAACAGTTCCTACCTTCATTTCTCTAGTAGTGATAATACTTGTATCAGCCTACCATTTGTAGAAAGCGTGAATTCACTGTCAGAGCAAATTAGAAATGTTTCTAGGATCCCTGCAAAACACAAAGATTACAATCATTATTTTCTTAAACAAGTGAAAATAGCTGTGTACTGATTCATGCAGCTCATGCTGTGACAGTATTTATGTCCAAATTCTGAAGATAGGCAACCAACTGCCAACCAACATCATGAGATATCTTTAAAGGACACATCATTAAGTGCTTATTTTAACCTTCTTAAAGCAAAATGTTACTGAACAGGCAGAATCACTCCTTAATTACCCATATTGCTGGCAGGTATTGTACTGTGAAAAATCAGTGCTGCTTTTCCGAGTAACCAACAAACCAAGCTATCAAGCAAAGCAGGACAGGTACCTTCAAATGCTTTAGTTGCCTCTTTGTTCCATTTAAAGGACCCTAAGGAGCTGTAGACATCGTTTACCTGGTTAAGCAGGGTTTGCAAGTACCTGTTGTCCCTGACATGGTATAAAAAAACCTGAACTATACAGGTTGATCTAGTTCAGTGTCTCCTGCTCAAATGTCATCATCTGCTTCTTGATGAGCTTTCAGTACTATCGTTATTAATAGTTTTGGATACTTTACTAAATTTTATGAGCATCTAATTCACATTTAAATTCGTATTTGAGTAAAAATTCACAATTTATTCCTATTTTTGTCTTTCATGTTTACCGGGACAATGTCAGTATATGCATGTGCTTATTTTGTAGTGGTCAACAAGGAGGCATGTAAGCAAAAAAGAGGAGTCCTGCTCTAACTCGTAGACAGGGTTCCTTCTGTTATTCGGTTTCATTTATTTGCTGTACTTCTGAAGTGCAAATTAAAGGCATGCTGTTTCCCTGCTTCCTTAGAGAAGCCAAGGATGCATGTATTAATTAAACAATTTAAATATATGTGTAATTTAAAGAACAGCAAGCCCCCTAATTGCGGAATTAGTGAACTTGCGTGCTTGTCCTCTGCAGTCTTTGGAAAGAACACAGACTGCAACAGCAGATCAGCCTAGAATAACAAACTCTGAAAGATTTGGCCCAGGATTTGATGTTGAAATGGTTTTTAAACAGCCCTATATGATCATCCCTGTAATAAAAATTTGTGTGGTTTTTGTGGTATTTCAATGCTTTTGTTTTCCAATTGGCCTTGATTTTCTGATTTACTAAGTAAACCAACTCCTGCCTCCTGGAGGTCCATCCACTGCCATTTCCCATCATCTGGTGGCACACTCATTCTCACCGGGGAAGTTCACTGACCTTTGCTATGACCTTCCCTGAGCAGAGGTCTTTTTTCTCTGTCAGGCTTTTCATGTCCCTTTCTGGCTGCCTGTCCCCCTGTGTTACAGAGCAACGCACACAGAGGCGCATGAGTCACGAATTTTATAGCCCCTTCATGATCCTTGATTTATGGCCACGCTGTATTCCTGCTGTCCTCCCAACTTCTCCAAAGTGATGCAAGGCTGGGAGTACGGCAGGGAAGCAAACAAGGGCAAAAGGGGAGGTCAGTGATGTCTCATGGGTCAGAGAGCAGCCGCAGAAAAACGAGAGCAGCTGGCGGCTGAGACAGCTGCTGCTTAGGGAAAAAATGGCCACTGAATTTGACATTACTTAATTAAGAGAGCACCTTAGCTCGGGTCCCCCCTCCTCACTTTGCTTCTCTACATTGCAGTAGTGGGGGCTGGGCAGTTCCCCTTTCCCAGTGAAGCTCTTGGGTATCGTAGCTGTCTCCCGCTCAGGCTCATTGAAGGCGCAATTAAAGGCCTCTTTGTCTAGGGATAGCTGAAACAATGCAAAAATACCACCCAGGAGCCAGACCACATGCAAATGTGCACTGTTGTGGCTTGGCCAGATGGCACAGGCACTTACTGAGATTCTCATACCAAATGCAACAGTTACGTAGGTTGTGTGTGTCTGTATGTGCGTGCGAAAAAGAGAAATGGCAAATCTATCACAAATGCAAAGACACACATCTCAAAGATGGCCACAAAAGCACGATCTTAAAAAATAAGAATGGAAAGCAGCCCTGTAGGAAACATTACCCAGAGGAAAATAAAAACCTGTGTTCAAAGCAAAATAGTGTTACTATGAGCACAGGGGGAAAAAAATCATTGTAAACATCCTTTCTAAATGAACAGAGTTGCATTAAAGAAATACCTGCCTCCATTTTTCCTCTGTAAGAAAAAATTATGTGGGATTTCAAGTTCTGTCCAATTCTCTAAGTCAAAAGAGTTTGCAATATATTTTAAGCCCCTGCATCACCCTTTTTCCTTCCGTTGGTGCAGGTGCAAACTAAACTACTGAAAGGCCGACTCCAGCCACAATCCAGGCTGGAGCAGCCTTACTCAAAGCTAATTCCAAGCAAGCTTTAGCTGTGGTGAAAAGGAAGATCCTGTACATTGTTTTGTTTTGTTTTGTTTCGATTGTTCAAGCTGCACTGCCTCTTGCAGAATATTAATGTAAGGCATCAAATTTCCACTATGATGTAAGAATGGTTCTCTCTGCATTCAAGAACACACTTCTGGTATCCAAGAATTTTAGCATTTTCCAACATATGCATATGAAACTGATTGTTTTATCATGGGACAACATCAAAGGAAAAGAAGCTGCATCTTTATAAACAAAATGGTGCTTTTATAAAAAGCATTCCTATTAAACCAATAAGTTGCAATCTTTAAAGAGAGAAACCCACTGCTGGTTATATTTGAAAGAATCCATGAATATGTCTTGAGATGAGAAAAAGTTTATTCTTTACTGTGGAAACACAGTAGAAGTCATGGAGTGCAGTTCTGGCCCAATTAATTCAACAGGAATGTTACTGATATCCAAAGGGATTTCATTTATTTTGTGTCATCAGAGTCAGGGCCATAAAAAATAGACTTAATGGCAGTAAAATACAATCAGTATTTTATTTCTACTTTAGATGCCATGGACAATACTGTGTGACATTAAAAATTCTTTTTATTTTCAGGTTTCAAAATCAAACCAAGATGATCAGATTTTTAATCATATACAACATGGTGATTTTAAAAGTGTTATTTCACTCAAATCAGTGAGATACAGGCATGGAGATCACTTAGAGCTTATACCTGCACACCTCTGGCTTGGATGCCACACTTTGCAGAATGAAGCAGATGTTCCCAACGACTACCTAAATTCACATTGGAAACTGATAAATCACTGAAGCATGCAAGGATTACTGAGGACGAGATACTCAGCATTTCTTTACTTCAGCCCCTTCTTTTCTCCACTATTACTTCAAAAGGTGGGTTTTCTGGCTGCGTCTATGATACCTCTTTGCCTTCTATCTTAAGTTTCCTTTTAGTTTGAAGAGTGTATCACTTGCAAGGCAGCCACATCACTTCTGAGCATCTTGTCTATTATGTGTGTTAGCAACTTGAAAAGATCACAGTAGCTCATAATCCTCTCATTGCTACTCTAAGTTTTTGGATAACTTCTGATGTCATCTTTAGAGGCTTTGTGCCTCTATAACTCAACCAATCAAAGAAAAACGTATCCCAAGCCACAACATGTGCTTGCTTCCTATTTGTGTGGCAATAAGTCAGGCCATGTTCTGAACTCGGCTGTGCTATACGCATCTATCTAATTAAACACTGTTAATAAGCATAGCTGTCTTATAGAGGACTTCATGCTGTTCTTCCTGTGTTGCATAAGAAAAATGAAATAGCCAAATGATATATGATATTCGATACAATTTGGTGGTTAACACTCATAGTTCTTCTCAGTAAAATGACGTTCAGAGCTGTAAAAGGTAGATCTGTACACTTGGTTCACTGAGAATAAAAATACAAAGTTAAACACAGAAGAAGATGAAGAAAAAATAGTCAGGGAGGAAGATGATTCTGGGTGGATTATCTTTATTTATGTTGAGACTTAAAGGCAGGATTAAAACAGGCAAAGGATGTGCATGGCTGCCAAACAAGTAAAATGGAATATAAGATCCATATGGCAGCATATTAGGCAGATAAATAGGAAGATTTATTAATTACTGTATTTGCATCAAACAGTCTATAAAGAATTACCAGAAACCAAATTTTATAAAATAGGTAAAATGAACAGTATGTCACTGAACAACAAGGAAAAAAAAGCTTCTTCTTGTATTGATGTATTTCTGAATTTCTGAATTTACAAATTTCAGGGATTATGTTCTTATTTTGCCATCATAATATGATTTAAAATTATGCGGTATAGGGAGAAATATTTTCAATTTCTGTTTTGTCACTGGGATAAAGATATGCCCCAGTTCTTTTACTTTGAAAACCGTTGTAGTATTTGTTTTATAAAGCAGTATTACAAAAGGTTAAGAACTTAAATGATTTTTGTTGTTTTTTTCTTTAGAGATGTGAGATGGCAGACAAAACATTACTTTATTGAACCCTTTGCCTTTGTTAAATACTAATCAAATTATAACACTAAAATGAATCCCATGGCTGGGTTTACCTGATTTAACAGGCTGCCCAGGGGAGTGGTGGAATCGCCACTCCTGGAAGTGTTCAGAAAAATGTGTCGATGTGACGCTTATGGACGTGGATTAGAGCTGGGCTTGGAAGTGCTGGGTTAACAGTTGGACTCAATGTTCTTAAAGGTCTTTTCCAACCTAAATAATTCTGATTCTCTTCCGGGGACAGGGGAACACAGAGCGCTGCGTTCGGGGGACAGGGAGCCACAGAGCGCTGCGTTCGGGGTACAGGGAGCCACAAAGCGCTGCGTTCGGGGGACAGGAGAGCCACAAAGCGCTGCGTTCGGGGGCCGCTCCCTGCCCTCAGCGCGGGCGGGCGGGCGGCGCAGCTCCCCCAGCCACCGCCAGAGGGAGCTCCCGCGGCCGCCCGCCTCTTCCTGCCCGGGCGGGAGTGGGAGGGGTTCCCGGCGGCCCCCGCGAGTGACGACTACATCTCCCGGCTGGCACCGCGCCCCAAACGGCCGCCGGGCGCACGTGACCACCGGGCGGCCAATCGCGTGCGGCTCGGGGCCTTTACCCGCCCCCGCCCCGCCCCGCGGTGCGTCCGCGATCCGAGCGCTCTAAGATGGCGGCGGTGGAGCCGGTGAGTGCCGCGTTCCCTTCTCCCGCC
>VZTI01000464.1:52552-66497 GCA_013397865.1 Struthidea cinerea
GCCCGGCGCATGTGGCGCGGTGGGGGTGGCCATGTTGGTTCCCGCCGCCGCGGCGAGCCGGCCAGCGAGGGGCGGCTCCTCCGGCAGCGGCGAAGGGCCGCGTTCTCCGCACGCAGTGCCTGGGAGGCCCCGGGGAGAGGCACCGCGGTGAGGGGGCGCGGGGTCGGTAAGTCACGGGTGCGCTGCTGGAGTAACCGCGACAACAGCCTGGCTGGTGAGACTCGGCAAACGAAATTGTCTGTTTCAGGTTGTGTCATCTTTTATTCGAGGTTTTTTTTTTTTTTTTAGACCTTTCATGGTAATTAAGAACTTTTTTTTTTTTTTTCCAGGTCGTAAGTTATGTTCATGGTATTATACTCGGTCTTACAAACGTACCCCCAGCTTGCACTTCCATAATGAGCTGGAGCAGCTGGAAGTGATCCAAGTACAGTTGTTATTCTAATCCCACATGATTGTGTATCATGAGGAAAGGACAGCAGAAGACTCTGTGTTAGGGTTTCAAGAAAACACAGTTAAGGAGGGCTGGTCTCTTGCTGCAGCGTTTAGTAGCTGTGAATAAATAGCTAGTGTGCTGTTTGTGAAGGCTTTGTAACATTTAGACAAAGTGAAAAAAGTTTGAAAATCAGTGGTTTTAAATAAAGATTAATTTTGCTGTTTTGCATAAGGGACACTGATTTTTCTCTTAATGGTTTTCTTCTATGAACCAAACCCTGTATTTTTACCTGTGAGGAAGAGATTGAAGTGGGTCAGCATTTATAAATTGCTTGGCAGCAGTTCTGTACAGGGTGAGTGTTAGTTATTAAGAGTGCAAGACAGACCACCAGAAGCGCCCTTCCCATGTTCTTCAGCCAGAGTTTTAAATGCTTGTTTTCACATCCAGAAGCCAGCCTTCAAGTTGTTGCCCACATAGCTGAAGATGAGGGCTTTCTGTCAGCACAGCGCTTTGTGGTGACTGGAGCTTACTAGGAATTGTGATAAATAATTTGTAGTACTCACACCCTCTAGAAATTGAGATTAGTCTAAAGGACTGGGCTTTGTGGCTTTCTTTGCTGTGCTGCTGGCACAAAAACTATCTCTGCACCATTTTCTCCATTGTTCATCAGTGTTAAGCTGCACATTGAGGTAGATCCAGGCCTAATGTAGCTGAAAGTGAGCAATTATTTTTGCCATGCTGTGTCCCAGTAGGATTGGTTTCCCAGATCCAGTTTCCCATAAACTGTTGTGCTGAGCCAGTGAAGGTGGAAGATAGGGCAACACTCTCAGCAGTTTAAGTAATTAATGCAGTTGTTGAATGTTCTGCTGTAGCTGCAGTAAGCTTGCATTCAGGAGTCAGCTACCACCTATGTTTCTTTATTTCAAATTGAAGTAAATAATAAAGTCTTTGTTTACTGTCCTTGTAGGTGGCTCACTTCTACCTAAAGTTAGACTTGTGTAGTGAGTGAGGTCAGTGGTGCACAGTGTTGCAAAAATACTACGTGCTTTGCAGCTGAACAATTTAATTGCATGTGTGGTTAGGGATTACCTCTTGATCATAGGGCGGCCTTTCTGCTGCTCACCTGCAAAGTCTGGACCTGGGTTTGTAGAGATGTCATCTGTAATGCTTTCCTGGTGGGAAATGAAAATACAACTGAGTATGGGTTGGTTTTGTTTTTTTTGATACAGGCTTTTACTAAAATCAGTGATATTTCTAGTACTATCATGGTTTCAAAAGTAGCATTTAAAGTCTTGTTAAGAGGCTTGAAAAATATTTCAGACTTCACAAATATGGAAACTTGAGTTTAGAGTTTTGTGGAGAGTCCCATGGAAGTTGCTAAGAAAAGCAAGATTATTCTAAATAAATACAGAGCAATTGCACATTCTTTTCCTTCTGCACTGTAGGGAAGACTTTAGCCTTTGCAACACTGACAGGTTAAAACTCTCAGTTTTTCTTGTGATACCTAGATTTTTCTCTGAGAAATATTCTAGATTAATTTTTGAGAATATGCAGAAGTGTCACTTGTTAAGAGTGCTCATACAGCATTTGAGGATTAAATGTGATCAGATAACACCATGCAAAAGTCTACAAAGTCAACAACAAAGCCAGTAGTAATGTTTTAGTAAACACGGTTTACCAAAGGTGACTTTAAAATGTTGCTGCACAAAGCCTGTAACTTCTAGGTGCTTATGAATCTGATCCCTCATTGTGTAAATTGAAAGTGGGCATCATGGTCCTTTTATATTTTTGCTTAATGGAAGTTATTGTTATTAATGCAATTCTTGTAAATTTAACTGGTTTTTTAGGATACAGCAGTGACATTTCAGTTACCTGTATTTGAAAAGTGCTTAAGAGGGTAATCATATATAGGTTGGAACCAAAACTTTATTTAAATGACACTTTTATCTGAAGGGTTTACTAACATAGTGGTGTAGGGCCTTAAAATTCTGGAAAGTTCATAATAGCTCCTAAAATTCAAGGTAGGCTGAAAGGTATTTATTTTGTTTTATTTGCAGAAAGTTAGCATGTAAGTTTAGACTTGCTCTTGTTGCTGGGTATTTCTGCTGTAATAGTCAGTGACCTGCTCTGTTTGAAGTCAATACAGCATTGAAGTGCAGTATTGTGACCACAGTTGCTTGCTCATTGCATTTTTCTGAAATGATACAGGATAGATGTATCTTTCCTCTGTTTAATGATTGAGAATATATATCATGAGCTTTTCAATTGTGAATTACATTTCTAAGTGAGTATGGAGCTCCCTCTAAGAGGAGTATATTAGACATCTTTTAAATTTTTTGAGATAAACACTTTTTTGAAAGCAATTTTGAATAGTTGCATTTCACACAGCATGTCAAATACCAAGCTTATTTCAAAGAAATGCATAAAAATAGCATATGACATTTACTGATACTACCTGCAGGTGTGGAGGTACATGGGAAACTTTGATGAAAAAAATTTTCCCCTTTTGTCAGCCTTGTGTAGATCAATTTGAATTTTGAGGGGATAGAGTGGAGAATTAAATAAGGGATGTTGGTAGAGTGCCTGCATCATGAAAGAGAAATGCAGGCTTTAAACGTGATTTAATGTGACTTCATCAAATAAATTTCTTTCACTTTTGGAATATTCTATAGTCAAGGTTATACTTGAGTTTAGAAGCTGTTTATTAGCTTGCGGTAGTCCTCATTTCTTGAAGTTTTAAACCTGTTCCTCTATAAGATATTCATGTTAGGAAAGTGTTAGTGTGCTGTATAACATGAGTGTGTTGTTAGCTGCCTGTAAGTGCCAGTTGTCCTGGATTCTGTATAGTGGATGTAAGGCAGAAAAGTTTTAGCTGTTTAAAAGTCCTTTTTTTTCCCCCTGAATCTTCAGAGCAGTTGTTTGAATGATCTTTTGTAGAGGTCTGTTTTTCTTGTGCTTTGTGCTGCTCATCAAATAACTCATATATATGTATGACATCCTTTGCAATTACTGGGCATACCACTAGAGCATCCAGTACTTTTTCTTTGAAGAGTGATCTCTTGACCATTCATACGTTCTAAAATTTTGTTTTAAATTCTTTTCTGAAGATTCAATGTGTCTTGTTTTCAGCTAATATAAAATTCTATGCTTTGTTGAACCAGGGGCTCAGTATACTCGCAAAACTTGGTGGTCTTTTATGGAGGAGTGTTTGGGGAGACTAGAGGCTTTTTGTTCTTTGAATCATCTAAACTGTTCTCCCCAGCAGTTTTGGGAAGTTTTCTTGTCCAAGTGCTTTAGAACTGACAGAATGTTAGATGTGAAAACTCATGCCACGGGTAGATTTTGTGTTTTGGTAGAAAGGCAGCAGCAGAGTGCAGACTGGGGTGAGAGGTGTCAGCACAAGGGCAACTTGCTTAGGCAGCTACAAAACCCCCAAAGATACTGAAGTAATTTGATATTTCTTGTAAACCATTTGCTAATACTGGTTAGAAGTTTGTGAGTTAAATGGTGAAAATCTGATGGATATTTTCAAGTGTACATAATCCATTTTTTAGAAGTCAGGAGGGCTAGAAATAGTCTTTGTATCTTAATCTGAGGTGATATTTCCTAGAAAACCTTTGACCATGGAGGAAGTATATGACTTTTTTACTTAGACTTTTGTTCCTGTCCTCCTGTACACGCATTGCACTTCTGTTGTAATTTGAGGAGATGTCACTCAGTTAAAGTCAGGTTCCATGTTTAAGTTCTAATAGTAGTTGCCTTTCTAAAAACCTGTGGTGCTCTAAATAATGTTGAATACAGTTAGGATAGTTACTCCCTATTAGGCCTTGCTGTCTCACAGGTAGAAATATTTTCTTTGTCCTGGTGTCTGGAAATCTACTTCACACTGTTAAATTGGTAACAGGTGACCATTAGTACCTCTCTTACAGTTGCTATTACATGTACTACATATGGTTTTTACCACTGTACATTTATTCCTCCGAGTTGTGTGTCAAATCATCACTTGGCTTGTTTTCTTACAGGATATAATCCATGCTTGTGGGTGGACTTTAATTTTTTTTTTTTTTTCTTGTTCAGAATGTTTTGAAATAAATAGCTCTTGAATTTTGTGCCTTAGAAATTATCCTAGCTGTAGTGTAGTAGCAGTTACCCACAAGAAGCGTAAGGACCAGCAGATAGTTGAAATTGTTTTTTCCAAGACATCAGGTAACTGGGGCATGCAGTTTTCTTCTGTTGGAAACCCTAAACAAGAAGGTGTGAAAACTCTGGAATGTAACTTATTTTGGTTTAATGCAAGAAGACTTGGAAAGCCTCTTCCACTAATTAATTCTCTTAGCCGTCACCAAGAGTGCATCATAGCGCTAGGTTATGTCCTTTTGGGCAGTAATTGTTGCACTCCAACCGGACTTGCTAAACAACTTCTGTAGACAACTAATGACATGAATGTGGTCTGGGCAGCATCTGAAAACACTTGGTAAAACCTAGTTGAGCTGCTGGTTCTCCTCAATAGGCAAACCTGATGAAGCAGTTTTTACTGTAAATACTCTTTGTTTCCGGTCCCAGTGACATGCACACCTTCCTTTGATATGTTGGTCATTATGTGCTGTGGAGAAAGAGTAAATAACACCAATTAAATCTGCAAGTTTCAGAATCCAAGTAAGTGTAGATAACCTGTCATTAAGTGCTGAGAAGGCAAATGTTTCCTGGACTTCTGCAAGCTGATTCCTACATCAAAAACTGTGTGGGTAGTGAATAAAGGTCACTTAATTATGTGCTGTCTTGTGTGTGAGAAGTGGGATTGGCCATATGAAGCTTTCCAGTTTATCTGGTAATACTACCCTATTTTATTACTTATATTTTAAAAGCAGCAAACTCAGTGGTTACTTAGTGTAAAGTCAATTTTAGGTTAAAGAATACATTAGTTATGAGCAATAGTGAAGTATTATGAAGGATTTTGAATAAAGCAGTCCAGAAACAACTAGTGAAGTCAGTCTAACTTTGGTTAATAGTGTTGCAATTGCAGGGTTTCAAGCTGTGAATTGCTAAAATGTGGACAGTAATATTAATTCATGTGGTATTGATAGAATTCTATGCAATTTCTTGTAGAATTTCTTGGATACCAGGACTTTAAGTGGGCTTTAAATACCAATTAATGAACTTACATACTTAATATTTGACTAATAATGAAAAGTGCTTTGGTATACAAACATTTCATTTCAGTAGTCAGAATAGTGAGATAAACATAAGATGAAAGGAAGTTGGAGCTGATAATGATTAACCAGCCAAAAATTAAAATGATTTTTTTTCTGTTTTCCGTGATGGCTGTGGGAAATAGAAGGAAGTGAAAATAAGCTGCTTTTGGCTTCTTTCTGAGACCAGCCAGGAAACTGTTTTTTATTAATAAGTTCTGCTTCCAACTTTACACCTGGTGTGTAGACCTGTAGCTATCCTTGATGGGGCAGCCTGGTGCTGGAAAAAAAAAAGTCTGTTCTGGCTGGCGTAGTTTTTGAGGGGAGTGGCACGGTCTTGGGCCAAGGTTGTAGTTAGCTGGGCCTTGGAGTTGAGCTGTCATGTTCTATTTTGGACAGGAGCTTGAAATAATGGTTAGTCTGAGTTTCATGAATGCCATGTAGCTTTCAGAATATCTAAAGGGACTTGATATTGGGGTAGCCTTAAGTAAAATGCTTGTGCTGAGTCAGATGTCTTCTATTTGTCCAAAAATAGAATTTCATGTAGTTGTGTGAAGGATGACCATCCGTGTACTGGGCAGACGTTCAGGCTCGTGGCATTTTTCTTTCTGTCTGGATGTGCTACCTTAATCCTTTCCAACATTGTCTTTTGTTAGAAGTTATGAAACAGTTTAGCCCTGCATGTGCTCAGTGGCTTTGTATTGATTCTTCCATTTTATGTAGTTGTGATACTTCTGGAAGAATGACCAGGGAGACTTTAGGATTAGCTCTTTGTATGTTGAAAGCTAGTTGCTGAGCAAACATGAGATTCTCAACTGAAATTATTTTTGGAAGACATCTGCATTCAGTAAGAGTGAGTCTGTTTGATGTCAAAATTCCTAGTGTAATAGCATTTTGTAAATCAGTTGTAAATATTATATGTCACAGCTGCAGACTATTGTGACTGAAAGCAATCTTTATCACAAAACGTAGTGCTATTCCAGAATATCAGCAAAATTTGTGTTGTAGGGTTATTGTATTTGCCCATGTAACTTCTCTGAATTTTCTAGTTAGAAACCCCTGAAGGGGCCACACTTAAATTTTAGTTGTCTAGACTTGTTTCTTTGTAATGTAATACAGATGATAATGTGAAGGAGGAAACATTAAAGTGCTTCCTTGGTGAATTCTAAAGCTTTCATGCACTGTCTGTCTTGAATTATTCAGTGGGATGGTGTTGCATGATTAAGGATGAATGATACCAAAAATAAGTGGGGGTAACACTAGAAATTTTATTCTAGCTAGAATTTGAGGAACTTACTAAGTTTTTTGAAGGTCTGCTTAGCTTTTTATAGTATTACACTGGAGGAGATGTGACAGATTGTTCAACACTGTGCTTCCGTGGGTTTGTTAGTGATGATCCCTTTGGGGAATTCTCAGAAAGCATTTAGTTTTATTAAGAGGAAGGGAATTGTGCTGTTGTACTGTGTAAACCAAAGCACTGGCAAAGTGCTCCTGTTAGGCCTTGGCATTTCACTATAATGCAGGTGCCATGTGAGTGTTCTGAAATGTAAAGAGGTGTTTTCCTAGGTGGGAGGTTAAACTGAAGTGTACTTTATTTTCAACCATAAAGGAGTAACTTCCCTCATGTAAAGCATAGTATCATGCTTAATAATGCTAAATATATTGATAATGAAAAGAAAATTAAAGATGTGTCTGTTAAAACAGATCTTTAGGTGTTACCAGAAGAGTTTGCCAGCTGGGTCTGTGGAGATTGAGCAGTGTTATCACTTCAAATCCATTCCACTTTTCAGCAGCTTTGGTGTGATGATAAACTTATGTGGAAGCCTGGAGTAAACTATTCCATTAATTAAATTAACATTACTTAATTCACCCCTATGTTAATTTGTTCTGTTAAAACCATAAAATTTAAATTAATTTTTAAATACTACTTTTATATTGCCATATTTGGAAATGTCTAGGGTCTCTGGGTCTGCTGTAGTTAGCTTTTATTTCTATTACTGAAGTGCCTTTCGTTCCACGGGGCAGCTGTATAGGCATTTTTGTGTTAGCTGTAGGGAAGTTACAGTCCTCATTCCATGTTTCTGTAATATTCTAGCATGGATTGCAGATTAGGGAGAGATGGTGGTAACTGGCAGGGACACTTGGCCTCACAATAAAGCTTTGTATTCCCTGGTTTGAAGGAATGGCATTAGAATTTCAAACCTGACACAGTGACTTCTCGAACTGAATAACAAGCCTGAGGGGGTTTGTATGCAAAGAGAATATATTTTACTACTTTGTGTTAAAATATATTTAACATTTCTAGAGCTGTCTCTAGAAAATTGAAAAAATAACCCTTGGAATCAATCTAATACATACTGAACCAGTAAGTACATTTATTTCAATTGGAAATTTGAGAACTGATGTATATTCAAATTCTGCTGTTTGGTCATGATTATGCTGCAAATACAAAGATAACCATGCACTGGCTTGGCTTCTAGCTGCTTGCAGTAGGTGATTCTAGATCTGAGAATTGTAGTTTTATCTTCTACTTGCATTAATAGATTTTTTCTAAATAACAGGGCCTGTACACCTGTTTCAAATGATGCGCTATCAGAAGCTGATTAAAAATAATTTTCCTTCTGAAATTGCTACTCTGTGAATTTACTTTAGATGTGCATATTCTAGATAACATATATTGTATATTTCTGAAATAGCACTCAAAACTATTATAAAATTAGACAAGTATGTATAGTAAACCATTTTGGAAACAAATTTCATAGGAAGCAAATCACTGAACAGCAGAATGCGAATTCCTGCAGTTGATGTTTATTGTAGGACCTGTTCATGTGTTGAAGAATAAAGGGATGCAAATTGTGCTTCCATGATGTGATCTGGGCCCCTAATCAAGATAAATTATAGGAACTCCTAGCTTTACCCTTCCTAAAGTTACTTCAAAGAACTAAATTACTTCAATAAAAATTGATAAGGAATGTATTAATAACTCCTTTCTTCAAACAGGAAACTACTCCCAACCCCCAACCTGCAGAAGAGGAGAAAACCGAGCCAGCACCTAGTCAGGAGGTTGCCAGCCCTGAACAGTATATTAAACATCCACTACAAAACAGGTAAGTAGTACAGAAGTGTGGTTGTAGTTTTGCCAGGGACAGAAAAATGCCTGTGGCTTTGCAGCTCTTGTTGACCTTACATTCTCTAGCAGTATTTTGAGAGCTTTCAGGTTTTTTTGAAGATTTTTGCAGTGAGGTTGCAGAGTAAGGAGAATCTGATCCAGATGTTAATATTCAGAGTCTTTTCAGTGCAGTTACAGAAGCTGAAAGTCTTTGCAAGTTTTAAAAACGCAGTCAGGTACTTGGAAAGAGCATGGCTTTGCTTTTAGTTGGAGGCAAGTAGAGCTTTTGTTGCTTTTGTCTGGTGTATTTTAAGAGGCTGGCACTGAGGTGAACCTGCTGCCCAGCAGAACTGGAAAACCGTGCATTCTGCCTTGAACTTGGGTAAATTAAGGTGCCAGTGGTAAAAACTTGTAGTTAAAATTATAGTTAAAAGTTAATGAAAAATACAAGCCTTACAGCTTCAAAAAGACCGGCTAGGAAGTAATTTTCTCCAAGTGAACTGAAGAATTACTGTGGAATACTCAGTAGTTAATGTTGGCAGGTATCTTTTACCAAGTGATACCTTATTCTTCTGCCTAGTTTTGAGCAAGTGTGGAAAACCATGCTTCCCTGGAGTGCTGTGCTGCATGTATCCCATTTTCCTTGTTGTCTTTCAGCTTTCATCCTTCTCTTTCCTCTAAACACCTTGATTAAATTGGTGCTGACACTTCTTTACAAGTGGTAGTGAGGCTATTACTGGAAAGGAGTAAACTTCTAAAACTAGGTTTGAAATGTCAGAAAGGGTCTCAGAACAATAGATTGACATCTAGTGACTTAAAGTTCTCTGCTGTGAGAAGATAAATTTACTCTAGTGCTAACCTGAGTTATTTCAACACTACTGAAATGATCAGAGTGGAAAAAAACTCCAACTGTTTGATTAAATGCCTCATTAGTTGTCCTGTTCCAGCATTTTAAATTGTTGCAATGATGCTTTTTAGATTCAGAAAGAGCATCTTTGTGTGAAAGGTTCAATTTGTGTTGATATTTGTACTCAGCAGAGATGATTTTCTTCATTTAGTCTCATCTTTATATATGCTAATTTTAAAACTTGAAACAATCAATTTGTGGAGATTTGAGGCAGTTGCCATTAGTAAATGTAATGCAGCTTCCCTTTTTAAAATTTATGCTTTCCTAGTATGTGAGTGCTTGGGAAGCTTTCATGTCATACATAGCTTTGGAGTGATATAATTCGCTTATGTAACCTTTACAAGGAATTTACTGGCCAGGGAGCCCAGTTCGAACAGTTGGTGTTGTTTTAGATCATAATCAGTTGTTTGTGGTAGGGGATTGCAGTTTAGCAGTGACAGCAAGGAGAAACATCTGAGGTTTAGAGTCTTAAAAGAATTCCAAAGCTGTTTCAAATATTTACCTGATGGATTGATAAAGTCTGCCACAATTCTTGTAATGGAAGCACAAACATTGTTGATCTGTAAAGAATTGATCACGTAGCTTATTGATGAAAACTGACCTCCATGCTGATCATATATTAAGGTTTCTAATTAGTTTGGATATCATAATAGAAATAATTACATTTTTAATATACTTTAATTTCTAGATGTTTTGATTTTGTTTTCCTTTAGATGGGCACTCTGGTTTTTTAAAAATGACAAGAGCAAAACTTGGCAAGCAAACCTTCGTCTTATCTCAAAGTTCGATACTGTTGAAGATTTTTGGGCGTAAGTAAAGATTTTTCAATCTGCACAATAGTTCTGGGATTTGTTGGCAAAGCTTATATCCAAGTCAAAAAAACCCTTGAAGTACTCCATTAACTGCAAAATTTTTGGTGTAATCTGAAATATTTGCAAAACTGAAGGTGAAGTCTGTTAAAGAAAATGTGAATGGAGAAGTTCTTTATCCTTTAAAATGCATGTTGTCTTGCTGCAACACTGCTTATATTCATGTGTACCGGTTACCAAACCCAACCCGCAACAAATACGTAGAACATTTAATTTGTCAGTAGCTATCTCATAGTAACGTGTACCTGTAAATTCTGGTGGCCAACTGATTGCCACTTCCATGGCCCCACATTTTGCTTCTTGATTAAATTGACTGCTGGCTCGTGTCACATGTTCAAGAGTGCCTGAATCTGGAGCATAGTAGTTGAGATTCATGCAGATTAATGGCATCCTTGAAAAAAATTCATTAGAGGTTACAGAAGAAATTACTTTCATTCTAAGTTGAAGGTCTGTGAGAGTGGTTAGGCTCCAACAGCAATAAAAAGCCTTTGAAGGTGGGCCTGTGCTTTCCAAATGTTTGCTTCAATCAAGATTTTGCCTGCCATAATGCTGAAACATGGAGAAAATGCAAGTGCTGTGAACTTGAGAGTGGGGAAAAAAGCCTTATATATATGATCTTAGTGTTTCACGCTGCATTGAGTGGTAGGGTTCTTGTTTTTGTGGCATACTTTTTTTTGGATGTGATCAGCAAGGGAGAGAGATGGGGTCTGAGTGTAATAATAGGACCCATCAGTGACCCACTAGCACAGGGAGGAAAAATGCTTCAGCATTTACAGTAACTTATGGGTGCAGTCATGACAGGGGAACGGGATTCTGGGCTTGTAACCAGCTTTCCCATTCTGACTGTGGGGGTGACTGCAAACTGTGGTTCATTCAGCTGACAGTGGTGGGGTATGTGATGAGCGGCTGAAGTGTTTGAAGCTCTCTAGTAAAGTTGGTTAAAGGTGAGTTTTTGAGCTTCTGTAACCAAGATAGTCTTGGTAATTAAAAGAAGTGCTTAATCTAGATGTCTGAAGCGAAGGTATAAAATCAGCCACCAGCAGTTAAGTTACACCTCCTTTGTGGTTGGAGTGGGAAGTAGGTGTGTTGTTCTGGGGAGAAAATGTCAATGTTAAGATAAACTTAAGAGGTAAACTGTTAAATTTTTAACTGGTGTTATAAATTCCTCTGCATGGTTTCTCATAATTAGAACATCACAGTAATCAGTTTTCTTTTTGGTGCTGAACTATGCCTGCGTATTAGTTGGTCTTGGGTTACAGGTTGCTGTAATATGTGCAGCCCTCTTTCTGCAGTTTGACCCTAACAGCACAGGGGTGAAAAAAGGCATCTGTCTCCTTGCTTGAGGAGGAGACAATATGTACTGCTTCGATTGTTTTTCTGAATTGCATAGTTGTAAATTTAATTCTGAATATATGTTTTCTAGTCTATCATCTGTTCTTGCCTTTTGAGTCCTTAATTTGAATTATCAGGCCTACAGCATTCATACTTAGAGTACTGTATTAAATAGCAAGGTTGAATGCTTCTCCTAAAAAACAGCAACGAGAGTAGCCCTAGAAATATAAACAATTATCCGTATTCCATGAATGTATAGAAATCACATGGACACAGAAGCTGTTGCCATGAAAGCTCAGCGAGTTATGTTCCTAATAACTGTGAACTTTAGTTCTAAACCTTAGAACTGGGTTTAAAAGAAGCATTGGAAATGAATTTATAAACAGTTGTGGGGTTCCTATACCATTCTGCTGCTTTAAGCCTAGAACTTAAAACTGATGCTTTCATATTGCTGAAAAATACTTAAGAAATAGGGTTGCTTCTGAAATAACTTTATTGCTCCTTAATTTTTGGGCTTTGTTTGGTCATATGTCTTAAATTCTTTAAGAATTTTGTACCTTAAAACAATGCTTAGTTTCTAATCCTGCTTTTTTCCCTCCAATAGTTTATACAACCATATCCAGCTCTCTAGTAATTTAATGCCTGGTTGTGACTACTCGCTCTTTAAGGTAGGCTTGCTAATGTTTTTTCTTTAGTTATGGATGTTGGTGGATGGTTTCCTGACTAAGCAAGACACTGTCCAAATATTTCACTTAAGACGCTTAGGAACGTGGTTGGGAATGCCATAAAGGTGTTAATTTTTTTGAGGACATTCCAAACGTGCTGTCTGAAAATCAGGTGGTCACTACTTTTGAAATTGGAAGTACTTGCTTTAACACGACAGACAGTAGATTTTAATCCATGACTGTATTAGTCTTCATTCTACATTTGAGATGTTTGTGCAAACAATTAAGTGTAAATTTTTCTAATATGAAAGGTTTTCCAGCTCTGTCACATGATGCGAAATGAATTCAAATGTGTGTGGGAGGTTGCAATGTTCCCCAGTATTTCTTATGGGTACTACTAGCCGGATGCACAATGCTCCTGTTTTTTACACTGCCAGTTAAATGCTGTATTACTTAAGCATGGAATAGAAAAGTGCACCCAACAGGGACACTTGGAACATGCTGAGGAAGCGTCCAAACTAGTGCATAGGAAATGCTGATGGGAAAGTGTACATGAAATCATGCCTCAGCTAGGGTGGAGATCTGAATTGGAGCTCTAAGTTAAATCCTAACCTGTTGGTGGTGCTTCTATCATGCAGCTTCCTTTCTGGATTCTGATACCTAAATAGTCCCTGAAGTGCTGGTGCCTGATTCCTCCTTTGCTTGTAAAATGTAGCCACAGGCTGAGGTTCCTCAGCAGACTATGTACACTGTTTGTAGACCCAGCAGCTTTATGTAGTGAAGAGGTGGTGCTGCTTGGGTTTGGGAAGGTAAAGGTGACTGGGAAACCTTAGTAGAATTTTAAGAAGCTGTAGGCCCTTGAGAGATTAGTATGTCTGTGGATAATGCTTGTATTTTTTGCATGAATCCTAAATACGTGTTTTAAGTACGTGTATCTGTTCTGTGTTTGCTTGTCATCAAGCAGTAATAATTACATAATTTCATGGAACAGGTATAGAATTGGCAGCTGTGTCAGGCTTCTGGGCAATCTCTTACTGCTGTCCTTCAGTTGTGACCTCTTAAGAGGGCCTCTTAAAGGTGATGAAGTAGTTTAAGATCTGCAGCTGCCAGTGAGGGTGTTATATTTACAGTGAGATGACACCACTCTGTCCTGCAGGTTGAACACTTAGTTTTCAGCCACAAGTTCTGTAGTGCAGTTCCCTTAGTGGACAGTTCTTAACAGAATTTCTCTGTCTAGACAATTACTTTTTGAGTGACTTTCTGAAGTGCAGCATAGCTGGTTGATATGGGAGTAGCAGCTGGCTGCTTTGCTGTATCAGCACATGCAGAATCATTTAATTCAGTGTGGGGTCACTGTAAAGTGTGAATCTGATTCATCTTTGAAAGGGGTATGTTGATTTTTTTTTTTTCCTCCCCCCCCCCCCCCCTTCTCTTCCCTGCA
>VZTI01000464.1:66515-100389 GCA_013397865.1 Struthidea cinerea
TCCCCCCCCCCCCCCCTTCCTTCCCTGACAATGAAAACCCTCTTATTTTCTCCTTGTGTGAAGGAAGTTATTGAGAGAGACTGCCAAAGGTGTGTGTTTCAGTGAAATAATCTGTATGCAAAAGTGAAGAACTTGGCTGATCTTGCACTCAGTGCAAGACATAAAATAAGGACTCCAGATAAAATTAGCAGCTACATTCTGGTTTCATGCAGGGCAAAGCAGGTGGTTGTCTTTGCCTGTTGCCTGAGGGTTTTTTTAATGTAATATGTAGCTAAGACTTTTGCCTGGGCTGTGATGTTTCTGTAGAACTGAAAATTCATTAGAGAGTGCACTTGTTAAGTTGTTTTAGAAGTTTGATGTTGGTGTGAGACAGTATTTCTGGACATTCTGGTATGTATCTTAAATTATACATTTCTCTCTTAACTTGCTGTTTCAGTTATCACTGGCCTTTTGGTGGTTCTTTAGGGAAAACAGAGATGGAGTGATTTAACTTGTGGCCTTTCTTTGCAGGATGGGATTGAACCCATGTGGGAAGATGAAAAAAACAAGCGAGGAGGCCGATGGCTAATTACACTAAACAAGCAGCAGAGACGAAGTGACCTTGATCGCTTCTGGCTAGAGACAGTAAGCACTATGGCCTTACCAGTGGCAGCTGAAGAGCCTTGTGTTTGTGTGAAAAAATATTTAACTGGTTTGATCTTGGTGTGCTACACTAGGCTTCTAACTTACTGGCAGCAGAGTATCCTGTAGAGTTTTATTGACAGGCTGTATTTGAAACTTGTTTTTTTCAATAGTGATCCTTCATGTGGGTGTATTCTGTCGAATACTTTCTTGTAGCAGCAGCAACAGGGAGAGTTCTGCAGGACAGATTAGGCTTTTCCCTTGTAGTGTACAGAGCAACTGTTGAATTACTGTGAAAATAATACATTGTCTTGAGTGCAGCTTGCTGATTCAACTGATAAAACAATTTGTTTTACAAATTCTTTTTTAAGAAGTTAATAGTTTTCAGGTTTTGGCCATGTTGAAGAAGGAACTTTCAGATTTATTTTTTTTTCTTTCTGTATTTATCTTAATGCTGGGATAGGCACTAATAGCACATTCATCCTGTATATACACCATAAAAATATGGGTTTTTTTCCATTGCATTATGTCTTTGGAATAGAACTGAATTGTAAATATATTTCTAGAGATTGTGGATTGCAGTAGATGTGTTACAGAAAAATGTGTTGTCTAGAAACTGACTCAGAATAGCCTAAAACGGTCTAGTGTGATCTAGGATTTAGGGACATGGATTACAGACGAGACAATGCACTGCAGTCTTGGCAAATCTCTCATCTTTTGTCCTTGTTTTTGTGAGAGGCAAGGAGCATTGCACCCCTTTGAAAGGGAGAAATGGCCTTGAGAAAAGCAGAGGTGTCCAAAATGTCAGAACTTTCAGGATCTTTGTAGTCACTGTAGTTGTGATTTGAAGAGAGCATTGTGAGCATCACGGTACTGGGCAGTGTGACTGCATGTGAGCAAATTAACATCCTGCTGCATGTCCTTGGCCTAATGCATGTGTGAGTCCTGACTCCTAATAGCCATGACATATGGCTTGGAAACATGTAGATAGACCATGTAAACTAAAGGCTAGAAGGCTCTGCTTTTTGCTTAGCAGTGAGCAATGGCACAGAGCCTAAATACCCAGGTGACTGTGATATGTGCCCTAAAACAACCCTGTCACTTCTAATACCAGTAATTATATGCAACCAATTTTCTGCAATAGAAATCAAAGCCTTTATAATTCCCCTTTGGAACAAGTTTTTATTATAATATAATGATCTTAACTGGAAACTAAACTTCATTGGAGAAGACTTTTTTCCCTGGTGTGCAACATTCATAAGAAATGTACCTGACTAGTGTTTATTGAGCATGGTATTCATCTTTGCTTGTATGTGAACTTAGGCAGTTGGTCAATATTTTGCATGTTTATGTGTGGTTTAATCTTAACCATTTATGGCTTGAATTACTCAGTGTGTGCAGCCTGCAGTTGGGTGTAACATTGAAAGCATGTCTAGTTATACCTGATTTATTCATTAGCACACTTTGTCCTTTTTGTATTTCCTCAAGTAAGCAAGCCCTTGTGGGTCTGATGGGTACTGGAAGACCTGCTTTGTTTGACCTGCTTTTGCAAACATGTTGAATTTCCAAATGTTACAAGTGATGGCAGAAAACTGATACAATAGCAGTGTATTTAATGTACTGTGGAGGTGAAGTAAACAAGCGTCCATTTGCAAATTCAGTGTGCAGAAAGATATTTTAATGCAGGATAATCTAGGCAAATCTGTCTCAACCACAAGAAACCATTAGTTTTGAGTATCTGGATTGCTTGTTTTACAAGTTGCAAGCTGAAGACTTTTAATAGCACTTTCACAGTTAGCACATTGCATGGGGCTGTGACCCAGCTGAGTGTAATGTTCCTGGCCAATTCCAAGCTTCGCTGTTAGAAACCTGTGAGGAAGAATCTTGTGTTACTTGTGCACTTGCATTAGGTGCACTTGTGTTAAACACTGTTGAGCATCGTTGATGCCCACTTTAGAGTTTATGGAAATGCTGAAGCTTCTGGTGTTGAGGGGAAGTGACGTTTCATTGGATAGCACTTTTCATCTGGCTTTGGTAAGATTTACCTCTGAATTGATAGACTTCAGCACTGAAGTTAAACCTTATGTAGCTGCTGTTGTGCGAATAGTCCTTAACAGTTTCTTCCTAGAGAATGGATGGAGACACCAAAATTTCAGATTGGTCTACCTGTGTTAAGTGTACTGTAGAAAGAATACAGTGCTTTAATTCTTCTCTTGTTTTGGATGGGATGGAAGGCAGCACTGTGTAAATGATCAGCTGTGTCAGAACTTGCAGCAGGTGGGAGAGGAGGAGGAATGGAAAATTCAGAATAGGAGGAAGATGCCCTACTAGAGTTAACCTTCATTTCAAGAAGGCACGGCAGTAAACAGAAAATGATTGCTGTATAGCAAGTGGCTGTAGGCAGTAAAATGTATTCCTCAGTCCTTCTGTACACTGAGTGCTTGCCTACAGAACAGGATTCTGACTCTGAACTGCTTTCTCTTTCACAGCTGCTGTGCCTTATTGGGGAGTCATTCGATGACTACAGTGATGATGTGTGTGGTGCTGTTGTTAATGTTAGAACTAAGGGTGATAAAATAGCAATATGGACAACTGAATGTGAAAACAGGGATGCTGTTACGCATATAGGGTAAGTAATGTGATCGGTGCCTTGACTGTAACCATGCATGTAAAGCCAATTAGCTTGATAGAGAAGGCATTTCAGGCAAGTGGAGCCTGTGCAGAGCTGTATCCCAGGGTTAAGTAAATGTGCCAAATTGTGTTAAATTCTTCATTTCTAAACTACACGGAAGGTAGTGCAGCAGTACAGAGTGCTTACTAACACGTGCCCATACACAAATCTTGGCAAGAACTGTCATTTCACAATGAAGCATTGTAATTAACAACTGTAGGTAATGTGCAATCTGTTCCAGCCTGCCAGTTTGTAAAAGTGGGTAGTCAGTAAGAGTAGAGCACCATTAAGATTTTTTTCCAGGAAACGTGATGCTTACAAATAAGGGAGGAAAGGTGCTGCAAGTCTTAAGCACACAAGAATGTACTTAAATTTGAGAAGAAAAAGCTGCACAGTGATGTGCTGTGAAACTCTACAGGTGTTTTCCTACCTTTTACCTCTGTTGAAGTACAGATAAAACAATGCTGAGATTCATGGGTTATTTGACCTGTGTAATAGCATGCTGTAGTCTTTGTTTTAGTAAGCAACAGTAGTTATCTCAGATTATCATGAGTCTGTGCCAAGGTTAAGCATGTTGTGCTCTACTGTTTAGCAAGTATTACTAATTACACAGTTACTATTTACACAATTGCATAATTACAGTTACTAATTACACAAGTATTTATTGGATTCTGTAGTACTGATGCTTTGGAATAACTTGCTGTTAAATTTATCATTGTAGGCCACTTACCTTACGCAAACCAATGAAAATATTTCTCTTCCTGGCTTAGTGCATCTGTCTTAAGCCAAACTTGAACTTACTAACTTTTTTCACTACCTGATGGCTCTTTTGACACATGCCTTATTTGGGCCTTTAAGAATCCGTGTCTGCCTTCTGCTAACAATTTTATTAACACAGTCATGTTTTCAGGCTTAAATGGCGAGTGTTTCATAATGAACAAGCAAAACTATGGTATTCATCTTCTGCTACCAGAACGTTGCAGGAAACCTAGTAGGCATCAGACAACATTTTAGAATGGTATTAATCATTAACTAAGGAGTTGAGTCCTTTAGAGAGCTGTGAAAAAGTTAAGATTTTTGCAAACTGACACAAGGACCAAGGTAAGCTGTGATGACCACTGACTCCCATATTATCCGAACTCCAGACAGGAGCGGGCATTAGTGACTTGCATCTCTCTCTGTGCTAAGGAACACTGTGTGTGTGTTTGTGTCGAAGGCAGGCACTGCTGCTTCTTTCTCTTAAGACATAAAATCCAAGCTGGTTTTTCTAAAAGCTTCTGTTGGGTAAGGTGACCATGACCGGGTCTCTGGGGTTGTGCTTTCTACCAGTAGTTAAAGGAAAGATGGCAACTCTGTGCAACCGAGTGTGTCTGGTGATTAAAACGGACCTGGGGAATTGCTGTTTTCTTTGGTTTAGGTGACTCTATCATCCTAGTAGTTCTGGAATCATGAACCATGAGTTCTCTATAGCTGTTTTGTTTCTGTATGTGGAAATACAGCTTTCTTGTAGAGTCCCTACATTTTGCATTTATTCAGGCCTGTTAATTATTTTTTGCAAGAGCTTGTCCTATTATATGTGGTAAGTCATTTTACAAAACTACGGGTGGGTTTTAGGTGCAATATACTAGAAAAAATCATATTTCAAGTCCTTTATTTATATCTGAGAAATTGTTTCTAAGTAGGCAATAGGCAACTCTTTGATGGTGTCCACAGATCTTAAAAGCAGGTGTCCTGATACTAATTCCTTCCTAAGGACTTTGCTTAAACTGTTCTATTTCTTTTCCTCTCCAGGAGAGTATACAAGGAAAGATTAGGACTTCCTCCAAAGATAGTGATTGGTTATCAGTCCCATGCAGACACAGCTACTAAGAGCGGCTCCACCACTAAAAATAGGTTTGTTGTTTAAGACGACACCTTCTGAGTATTCTTTCATAGGAGACTGCGTCAAGCAATCGAGATTGGGAGCTGAACCAAAGCCTCTTCAAAAGCAGAGTGGACTACATTTAAATTTGATTTCCATCTAAATGTTGCTAAGATTTGTGAGAAGTCTCATTTGCCTTTGTCTTGTACTTCTGTGTTCAATTTTTCTATTTTGGCTGAAGTAACCGTTACCAATCGGAATTTTAGTACACTTCACCCCCCAAATCCATAAGTGTGTTTCTGGGCCACTCTGTAATAGCTTGGTAGAAACATTACTATTGGGAAAAATAATTTGTTTATCCACAGTATTCAGAAAAGAAGTTGCATTTCTGTACCTGCAGGAAATTACTCTGTTTTACATTTGCATTGTATGCAGTAAGATTTTGCTGGTTTGGAAAAGAGTATGGTGCATACAGTTTTCTAGCAATTTTTTTATACAGCATCATCTTTGCTGTAACCTATGCTGATGGCTGCTAGATTAATTTATTTGTTTTCCCTATTTGGTAACATTAGTGATATTTTGATTTCAGTTGTTTTTGCTCATGTAACATTTGGTGAAGAATCTGGGAATATGACAAAGGTGGAATAAACATTAATTTTGTGCATTCTTTGGCAATTTTTTGGTTTTTTTGTAACATCAAAGCTTTGCTACAGATTTATGCATTTCAGTCAAATCAGTGATCTTTTTGTGTGATTTCCTGAACATAAATGTGGATTTTTTTTTTAAATGTAACACCATAATTTACATTCCTTACTAGAAATAGTATGTCTGTTTTTGTATCTTATGCTGTATTTTAACACTTTGTATTACTTAGGTTATTTTGCTTTGGTTAAAATGGCTCAAGTAGAAAAGCGGTCCCATTCATACTAAGACAGTGTACAAAACTGTAAATAAAATGTGTACAGTGAATTGTCTTTTAGACAACTAGATTTGTCCTTTTATTTCTCCATCTATACAGCAAGTATTTGTACCTCTTGTGACAAGGCAGTCTCTACTGTGGCTTCTATTGTAGTGTCTTCCAAGAAAGATAAAGTCTGGAGCTATAGTCTGTTGGAACTTTTAATAAACCTATTAGATAGCACCCTAAATCAAAGTGAAATTATATTGATGTGGCTACTGTTCTTTCTTAGTGGTTGGTCTAATTGATCATGGTTTGTGTTGTTTCTCTTTTGACTTCTGTTTTATGCCCAACCAAGAATTTCAAGGATACACAGAAAGCTGTTTAGTTTCAGGTAGGAGCTACACTTAAAAGTGCTTTAGTGAGTGATTCTGCTCTAAGGATGTAATGCCTCTATAAAGTACAAGTAGAGCATACCAGAGACATGGCTACAAAATAAAAGTATGAGTATCTAGATAGCCTGCTATTACATACGTCTTACTAACTGAAGCTTTGTTTCATTGTTTGAAAGTTACTCTGGGAGAGTTGGAAGTTTACAGGATGGAGGAGATTTTGAGGATCGAGTTCACTTATTTTGAGCAAAAGATGAGAGGCTTTTTCTCTCCACTCTTTTAAAGCAGAGCATGCAGCAACATCAGTGCTTTATTGCTGCTTTCTTTCTTTTTTTGGTGTGTGATGTACTTAAAGATCTTGCCAGGGCTATGGAGCCTTTCTTCAGCTAAGTGTTAAGGCAGGTGCTTATTGGGGTTTTGATCTTTGTGATAACTTATTAAAGCAAGTTTAGTCACTGGCAGTGAAGCTTCAGTTGAATCTGCCTGGTGAAGGCACTGAAGTGTCTTGTGTGCTGAAATAGACTTGAACACTTTTCTTGCACATTTGATCAGACATGTGTCATAAGGAGCATATCAGACTCTGCCAAAAATGTCTGGATCGTTATTATGGTTGTTTAATAGAAATACTTAAGAGAAGACATCTCCATTTAAAGATACCATGCCTTGAGTATTGGTCATTAACCAGGATAGCTGGTGAATGTGGAGGGAGCTGTCAAGGCTGTTTGTGTGCTGGTTTCTGTGGATTCTCGTGTAACTGGTTGCCTGTCCTGATGCAGCAGGTGTGCAGAGCAAGTCAGGTTTGTTTAATAGGTCCATTGATAGTAGAATATAGCAGTCCATACCTGTTTTCCAGCTTCAGCTAATCACCAGTAATGCTTGCATGCATGGGAATGTAAAGATGAATCAGCTTCCTGAGTGGTGACTGCCTGTATGTAATTTGGGAGCACGGCAGCCAGGCTCACTCAAAGGAGTGTCACTGGGAAATGTTGCTAGTGCTGCCCTATTGTAAAGAGCATTGAGGTTAACCCGAGTGCTGTTGTGAGAACTAAATAGTACTGGGTTTGTTTCATTTCACTACGAGACTGACTGGAGTATTATTTAGGGTAGTAGCATTTTTTTAATCCAGAAAAGTGATTGATAGGCTTTTTTTGGTATGGCCTCAGGTTTTTGAGCCTGAACCTATTTGAGCAGCCAGCTAACTGGCACTGTAGTATGAAAACTGCAGGCAGGTTGATTTGAGGCTCTTTGCTGCTCACATAAGAACTGCAGTGTTTTCTAGAAGACTTGAGAGGCAATTGACTGGCATGGTTGCTTTATCAAACATACAGCCTATGCCTTTAATTCGTTTTTGGAGGAAGCAAATGACCATGAACTTCGTTTTCTCCAGCTTGCAAATCGCTTTGTGTTGAATACTAGTGTTCTTCTGATTATAATGGTGTAGTTTGTGTTTGTGAGCAAAGGGAGAAAGCCGAGAGCTCTCTGTTCTGCGTATTAATATAACAGCCACAGGCTCAGGAGAGGACAGAGCAGTAAACATTGAAGTATCTCATATTGATGCAAAATATTCAGTGTCATTAAACTCCCAGCTAAAGGGGTGGCTGTTGTCAATGTGTGGTTTTAGTAAGCCTGGGAAGACTACAGAGTAGATATCTAAAGCATCTATTCAGAAGTGGGGTTATGTGGTACAAGACCAGCAGAGCAAGGAAAGACAGCAGAAATTGCTGTGTTAGTAGAGCTGTAAGAATGTGCCAAAGTACAGCCTGTGAAGGTGGGGCAACATGAGGAATGTGTGTGAATTGGCAGCTTCTGGGTATACTGTAAGTCTTGGGCTGTGCAGTGCTTTTCATTGTCACTTCTGTTTGTCCTGCTGCGCTGTCACTGTCTTGTGTTTCAAGCTGTCTCTAGCTCAGGAAACTTAACTTTAATGTTACCCAAATTCTGGAAACTTGGAGTAGTGGCTTTTAGCCAAGCTTGGAGTGAGCTCAAAACTTCCATCCTCTACCTAATGGAATTCTTTCTTCCTAAATTGTTTGGAAAAAGTACTCTGGACATTCTGGGACCCTTACTAAATGCAAAAAAAGCCCTGAAACATTGCATTTTATTCTCTGAAAGTGACATGGATCTTCCCTCTTATATGAGACCTCCCTTGTTTCCAAGAAGCTTTATTTTTTAGTCTAGGCCTGATGATTTTAAAACTAGTTTTTAAGAACATCCTGCACTCAAGTACTCTACCAAACAGTTGAACATGATAGTTAAAACTATAAAGCTTTCAGGCTGCCAGGCACTTAACTTTTAGGTGACTTTGCCCTCTTAAAAACAGTCAGTGGTTTCTGCAAAATTTTTTTGTGAATAGGTTTTACTTAGGTCTTAGAATAATTTTTTTTAATGCAGAATTTGTGCCTTTTCCCATTGGGCAAGAAACAGGCAAATGGAAATGACATGACCAGTAAGGAAATAGGTGTAACTATTTCGCTTTGAGACATTTCATACCTGTCCATCTAAATTTTTTGGAGGGCAGAAGTGCAGAGTGCATTAGCAAGCAGTGTGGAACCAGTCCTATGGAATGCACCTGCTGGACCTCTCCATCATCGCTTCAGAGCTCCAGAAGCTGTTCAGTCTCAAAGGCTGGCTATTTTTGATCTCTTTGTGGGACACCCATTCACTGCAGCTGCTTGAACAGATTTTCTGTCTTTTAGCTCTTAAAACTTGTGTTCTGCCAGAATTTGTTTGCAGGTGTCTGGCTCTGGCACTGCAGCAAAGCCTTTAATAAGCACTTAAATTCCTTCCCCAGTGATAAAAACCACGGTCACGCCTCCTCTTGCCTGGTGGCTGCCTGGCACTTTCCCAAAAGACTATGGGATTCCCTCCTAGCCTTTCTATTTTGAAATACAGCAGGTTCTGATGTCCAGAGCTAAATGTGAATTATGGCTGTGCACATGATGATTGTTATGCTTCCCAGCATTAACTTGTTATTTTGTGTGATGCCTTAAATGTAAAAACATCCTAGCTGAAGTCTGCCTGTTGGTATCAGTTTGCCTGCTAACCAAACATAACTCAGATTTTTTTTTTTCCTTTATTCCCTGCTAGTACTGAGCATGTGACAAGCTTAGCTGTGAATTTGTGGGGTTTATGACTGCGTGGGTTTTACAACTGCCTATGCTTTTCTTGTCTCCATTTTCTAGATCCTGATGCTTTTCAAGCCTTACTAAAACATGTTTAATAAAGGGAAAAATTACACTGAGTCTAGTCACTGCTTTTTTAGTCACTGTGATACCATGGAGAATTCCAGGTGTTGCTAAACCCAGATAAAGACCGTGTGTGACTTCTTTGGCATAATAATCTGCTTATGGGATTTCATTTTTTTTATCTCTAGCCATGTAAGTATGATAATAGTGAAAATGATACTTGAAAGTGTGTATGAATATATCGTATATAAAGCAAAAATGACTCATCTATTTTTTCAAAGTAGAAAACTGTTTTGTTATTTCTGAAAGGTTTCTTTGACTTTCTGTAACAAATTATTGGATTTTGCTTACAATAGGTAGTTTAGATCAATCTTTTTTCCTATGTTGTGCCTATTAATGTTATCAAAGAGTTGGAGCCAACCTCATAGGTAAGGTTTGGCGTTCTTTGAAGTAAAGCTAGTTTTTGAGCCTTATCTTCCTCCGTATGTACAGGGTAGTTTATCCTAGTGCATCTCGCCCTGAGCCGTACAAATACGCAGAAAATATAACGGGAAATTGGAAGGTACTACTTTATTTCTGTAGTTTGAATGAAAATAAAGTTTCTGAGGAATTAATGTCTCAGCTTCTTGACTCTGTATGGGATGTAGAGAAATGCAGATCAAACATAAATGAGTATGGAACTACTTTGAAACGTGTGTTCGCTCTTCAGTTTAAAGCTTGTGAGTTGCTGGGGCTCCTGCAGCTCACCCACACATCAGCCTTGCTCTAAACAGAGCTGGTGTACCACGATTGCCAAATCACTGCTGACTGCTCTTCCCTTGTTTACCAGAGTTTCTCCAGTAGGAAGGAGTAGTCCAAACATGTTGGTGTAGTGGATCAGCCACCAGGGAAGTGCAGATGAACCCTTAATGGGAGCTCCTGTTGTGCCACTGCAGTGACATTAAACAGCTGGAGTCAGCGCTGGGAAGTCGCAGGAGGGCTTTGGTCTGCCTGTGCTGTCCGCTGGGGGCTTCAGCGCCAGAAGGAAACTCTGCAGGTGTTATCATTGCCCAGCTGTGCTCTTCAGGGCCAGAGAGGTTTTCTGATACGAGTAGATGTTTGAGTTGGCTGTAAATTGATTTCACTACGTGACCTCAGCTCATACCGTGTGTTTGAAGTGGGAGTGCTCCTGCACAGTGAGGAAATTATGAGTACCAATGTCCAGAGGTGGAGACGCTGCTTCGAAGTTTCTCTGGATGTGGAAAATTCATCCTTGAGTACCCATCATTCCCTAAAAGTGAGGGAGAAATTTGCAGGCTGACGTCTGGGGACAGATGCTTCCCAGATTATTTGGGAAAAAAAAGAAAAAAACCGATCTCTTAAGTGCTTATTGCTTCATCAGTAGAGGTGTCTTCCCTGTACCCACCAGCTCGGGGGGGTGGAGGAAGGTGGGCAGCAAGGGCAGAACTGAGGTTTGATTATTTTTTTTTTTTTCTCCCTCAGGCCATGAGGGTTTTTCAGAGGTCATTCGGGGAGAAATAAAAATTGACAGCTAGATTCTAGCACTGACAGTTTTATGGAATTTAAGGTAAATTCCCCAACAAGAATCCAGTATTTCTATAATTATTGCTAAAGTAGCGCCAAATCCTCAGTGTTACTTAAAGTTTGAGAGTGTGACAAGGCCACATGAATGTCTCTTTTTGTCTTCATTAAACTGGTGATTTACCAGTGTTTTGTGGGGGTTGTAACCGTGGTGCAAAGTAGTCATAAGCTGTAACAGCAGTAACTGTTTGAGCAATGTGCTGCACAAAAATGTTTGGATATGGATGACTTCTTCAGCAAATAGATGATTTTTTCACATTTATGTGAAATGCAAAAATGATACAAAGGGAAGAATTAGATTTTGTAATGGATTCGCTGCTTTTCCTTGGCTGTTGTTTCTCGGCAGAGGCGGTGCTGTCCAGCTGTCCCTGCACAGCTGTGCACAGCTGTCTCACGGCAGCAGGAGCGATGGCACTGCTGAGGGGACACCTGCACTGAGGCAGCTCTCGGCAGCTGGGAGCTGCTTCTCTTCTCTCGGCTTGTGCTGTGGGTGCTGTCAGTTATCTCCAGTAAACTCCAGGACTGGGGGATGAGGTTTTCACTTCTACTCTCTGACATCATCTCGTCCAACTGCACTTCTACTACAATCATGTTCCTGGTTCTGTGCACTTGTTGCATTAACCCTGCCCCTTGTATGGCTCTCAAGATGGGTATTCATGTGAAATTCTAGGAGTTGTTCTGCCAGAACGGGATTAATTCTGGATTGAATACAACCCAACCAACCTTTCCTCTTCTATGCTCTTGAGACTACAACTTAATTGCACTTGAAATTGTGTGCTTTAGGGTCATCGCTAGTTAAATTACCTTGAGGCAACTCAGTCCTACTCCTTGCCTTTAATTTAGAGTTTTTCTAGGTTTGAACAAGAGAGACTCAGCTTTTTGGAAATGCTGGAGTATAGATACGCCTTTGTTTTAATACAGATAAGCCTGAACTATGGCTTAGGTCTGCCTTCCTGCCCCCTAAAGGAATTTGCAGCAGAATTGGCACGTGTCAGCAAGGGAATAAAATGCCTTGGCAGTGTGAGGTGTTTGCAGTGAGATCATTTGCTGGCTGTCCTGTTGCCAAGTGCTGCTGTGCCTTGCAGTGCTGGGTCTACAGTTTGTAAGGAGGTTTGTACAGGTCTTAACTACATTTGAGAACACTTCTGCCTTAAAATCCTGTTTTCTTTCCTATGTTGTGTCAGTTTTCAGAGGCTTTATTTTTGCCATTTTATAACCGTTTCTGAGGATTTCCCCAGCATTGCTGAGCTGTGCTCAGTGGTAACTATTATTGGCACTATTAGAGTGCTAAAATTTTCCAGCAGTTCTGGAGCACCACGTTGGTTAATGCACCTGCATGCTGGCTGCAGTTGGGCTTGGTTTGCTTGAAATAGAAGAGATTCCTAGCTGCCTGGTGCATTTATTTAGGGTTGGTTTGAGGTTTTTTTTTTTCCCACAGCTGAGCTGTAACCTTAAAATGGAGATTGCAGATAGTAAAGGCATCCTTTCAGTTGTGCCTATCAGTGTCTCCTGCCAGCAGCAGATCAAGGAGCATTCTCACAGGAATGTGCTGGAGGACAGTGAAACTGTTACTCAAAAGCAACTGAACTACTGGGGCACTGAAACAGCTTCTCCTGGATCTGAAGTGGTCAACCCAAAATGCCCAAAATGCTATTAAAATCTATAAGTTTTGTCCTAAGCATTATAGTTCCTCCTTTCCAGCTGCTCTGTGAGGTGACTGCTGGGCATATATCAGTTTTATGGGTTGCTTATCTTAATGCAGTGGTTTTGGTCTTTCCAGCTCACCCTGTGCTGCTCCCTTACGACAGTGGACAAAAATCGGAGTTTCTGAAATGGTTTTGTTGGACAGGGCAGTTAATATTTTCCAGTTTGTAGTCTGAGCTCTCCCTTGAGACAATTGACTGTAAAGGCCTTTCAACTGCAGAAGACTGAGAGGGGAAGAAAATAACCTTGCAGTTCAGTGCAGCAAAGTCCCTGTGTGAACATCGGCACTCAACCAGATAAGAAAAGAAAGACTTTTGCTCTCTGGATGGAGTTTGCCATAGCACTGGTCCAATGTTCAGCTCGGGTGTTAGCAGAAGGCTCTGGGGTGATGTGAAAGGAAGAAAGGCAGAGAAGATTTTCTGTCACTTCCTGATAGTCTGCCAAAGTCCATGCTGGTCTTCATGTCTGTGTGGGGAACGCTGGGGTAGAAAGTGCAATCACAGGGCTTCCCTACCTGTCTTCTATCTCTGTGATATTTTACAGAAAAATAATTCAATTGAGTTTGAGGCCTTGTAGAAAGGGAAACAAATCAGATAAGCTGCTACTTAAATCTTTTGTTTTGGTCATCTACTGAGACCTAGTGGTTTGGGGTGTTTTACAAATTTCAGTGAACGCTGAGGACTGAGTTCTTGTTTTCCAGTAACTTCAGCCCTGTGGCATTTGGTCTGTTCAGTTCTTGCCACATTGTTACACATGGAGAAAACAGTCATTGACAGCTTAAAAAACTTAGTTTGTTGGGGTTATTTTTTCCTTTCAGCAAAGTGTTGGGTTTTTTGTTTGTTTTGTCATTGTTGTTAATTTTGCTTTGTCATTAAGCAACACGGGGACAATCTGTTGTGGTCCAGATTTTGCTGCAGAGGTTCTAGAAAGAGGCAGGGAAAGGAATGTGTGGTTTAGGAACTTTGCCCTGGAAAAAGAAACTCCTCAGCGACACACAATTGGCAGATATTAGGAAGATCCAGCAGGATGATGTGCTCCCTTGGGGAGATGGTATGCCAGAAGCACAGGTAAGAACAGCTCCAGTCCACCCAGGCTGCAAACTTGACTCCAATGCCGTCCCTGCCTTTTAGGCATCCTCCTTTCTCTATTTTGTGCAAGGGTGCTCGGCCGAGGGAATGTGGCCGCACATTTCCCTGCAGCAGGCTGCAGATCGCACACACAGGAGGGTTTGGGAGCTCCACCAGGTGTGTGTGTATTCTTTCCTGATGGGCTCTGGAAAGGTTTAACAGCTGGGCCTGTTCCCACCTCCTTCCTGGCTGAAATGATTGGATGCTAACTCAAATACTTGCAAGTGCACATTTTCCAGGTGCTAGCCTCCAGCTGCCATCTGCCCTCAGGCAGTAATAAGATGGCTGTATAAAAACCTCCAGGTGGTGAACACACGTGGAAGGAGACATTTTGCAATGCAGCAGTAGGCAGCGTATCCCAGATGGAACTCCAGTAAAAAGAGACACACAAACCAGCGGTGCCTTGCCATTTCCCAGCAGCTTGCGTTTGCCATGTTCAGGATCACCGAAAAAAACCTTCACTGTGTTTTCCTGTAAAGCTGTTCCTTTCTGCCTCAGCAAGAAGGACTTAACACATTTGGGAAAATCAATAGGCTTGTGCTGCAGGGGGATGTGGCATGGGCTGGCTTTTGCAGTGAGCCCTTGAGAGAGCTTATTTCTTTTATCTAGTGGCATGAGATGTTCAAGAGGAAAATAACTGTTGCAGAAAATGTTCTTGTGCCTTGCCACAGTCCAAAGCTGGAAATGCCATAGTTAGAGCAGTTCTCTGTAGCTGCCTGGATTAGAAAGGTAACTCATAAACCATGGTGGATGTTTTTGAAAATGTTGATAGCTGTTTTCAGCATGCAGTTTGATGTGAGTGTTGCTCTCCCTTCAGAGTAGGAGGACAAAAATGTGACATATTTGTTATTGTTATCTATTACTATGAGTTGTGGTACAAGTAGGAAAAATGAATTATAAGTAACTGTAAAACTGAGCTGGGCTGACAGGAACTTGTGTTCTGTACACTAAAATGTCATTAAAAGGGGATATGCTTTACTTTTCTCCATGTGGTAAAATCCAGGACCTGTTTGTTCTCTGGAGGCAGCTTAAAAACCCAAAGTTTCCCCCAAATGCAGGAGTTTCATTACTGCCAGTAAAGCTTTAAAGATACTTCATTACTTGAAGCATTCCATGCAGAAAATTATTTTTCTGGCTCACTTGGGAGCCAGGAGCTCTGCTGTTTGCCTTCCTTTGGCACATACTGTATTCTCAACCATGCCTATTTTAAACTTAAGGTTGACAGCAAAGGTGTCCTACTGACTTGGTTAAAATATTGACTGAACTTTGTGTTCTGTTTCCAATAGTGACCAGTGACAGATGATTAGGAAACAGCTTAAGGAATGAAAGATCCATAGTGTGATTTTTTTCCTTTGGGACAACTTGTCCACTTTTGGCAAAAAAAATGTGCACCTAAGACTCCCATGTTTAATAGCTCCTGCTTGATCTGTCTCCATTGATTTGGTGAGTCCCTTTCTGAATGAATTTATAATACTGTTTTTTGAAGTTGACACAGCAGTTGAATTTCCAGCATAGCGATGCATTACGATAAGGCACTTCCATTTGTGTCATTGTAGCTTCCCACAAAAAATCCAGATTGAGCCTCCCCTTTCTATTCAGTCTGGTGGCAGACATGTCAGAACTACCACTTAACAAAAGGGGTGGAGATACCTTTGCTTTAGATTTTTTTTTTTTTTAAACTGTGCTCTCTGCCAGTCCTGTTTGCAGTTTAGTTTGCATATTTTATGTGGGTTTCAGTTGTTGTGTACTGGAAGCCTGGTTAACAACTTAATATCTTCCACCTAGGGCCACGCAAACCATACAGTTACAGTATGTAAATAAAAGTCTTGCAATTTAGCCATAAATGCCATAAAAAGAATGGAATTACAGAAGCAGAAAATCTGATTTCAAATTTTTAAAACAAGAGCAACTCCTGATAATTAGCACAACTTTTCCAAAGTAGTGTTATATGCCCCTCTCCAAGTCTGCCTCACCATATCAAGAGGACCAGGGCTGTTTCCAATGCAAGCACCCTGATAACAGTTAAATCACTAAGTCCAGATGTCACTCGGCAGAGCTGTCTGTAGGTACTGTGTGATTTTCACTTTGCTGATTCTGTAAGTCCTCTTTCAGTTCAAAGTAACCAAATGCAAATGGGGCATATTTGCAAAGGAACCTTCTCTGCCGTGCTCTGGCCTCATGTGGTGCTGTTTTCAAACAGCCCCATGATGACTTCAGGAACTTCGTGACCTAAAAAATGAAACAGCCATAAACAAAGGCAGCCCAATCTCCTCCCTCAGGCATTTTGCCACGGGAAGTCAGCATTCGCTGGCTCAACACTGTCAAATAGAAGAGGCAGTGAGAGAGAGGTGATTCATCATGGAAACACATCTTCCTGTCATGGTGAGGGAGCTTTATGCGTTCCCCTCTCTCTGGGCTCTGCAGCTCAGGACCCACAGCAGGCCGAGCAGCGGGACCCCAGCTGTGGGGCATGAGCTGTATTTCCATGGGAGCATCCCCCTGGGTGAGCGCACGCCTGTCTCTTCACATTGCCTTTGTCCAGAGTTCAGGCTCTCTCCTCCACTGAAAAAAAAAAGCTTCACAGTCTTTTGAGGTAGCTACAGTAGTACAGTACAGCTACTCTCTCTTTTAGAGCTGACCTTCAAGGGAATAAATGCTGTCAGCCAGATCCTACTTCGTGCCGTTTGAAGAAAGGCTGAAGTGAGAGAGATGTTTTAAGAAGGTCCTGATTATTTTTCCTTTATTTTCTATTCTGCTTGTTCTTTATGTCCCAATTAAGATCCTGTCTATCCTGGATGACAGAATGGCTGACCTGGAAATGTAGTAGAAGTATGAATTGACAAGAGCAAAACTTGGGTCTGCTTGAGAGGAAGGTTTTTGTGTGGGTTTTTTCTTCCTTTGGTTATTCTAGAATAATTAATTCATGATGAAGCTTGCAAAAAGGAAGGAACTGTTACTGATAAATACTAATATGTATAGAACCCTCTCTCTCATATGTGTTAATTTTTTTTTTTTAGGGAATTTGACCTGTTACTGGAGCCTGAATTTCAGGTTTCTAAATTTCTGAATTTCAGAGTTTCCATGTTGAGAGAGTCTGTATCTGCAAAGGAGTAAAAGCCTGACCTTGATGTAATTGCTACAACTGTTCTCTGTAGAACTGTTGATTTTTCTCTGCCAAAGAAATGTCTTATCAGATTTGATGTATCATGTTGCCTCCTGAAAAACTTAACTCCTTTCTAGACAAATTTAGTTGAAGATAAAAATACTTTTAAAACTAATCATGTGTTATTCGTACACAAGTTTTAGCAGTAAAGGAAGGTTAATGAATATCCCCCATCTTACCTCCATAAAATTAATTTCCATGCATCTCTACTGCAATTTATTAATAAAAAAATTCTTATTTCTTAAGCTTACAAAAACACCAGCCAGTCCACATAATAACTTCTCAAAGATACATTTTCTACAGTCCAAGAGTAAGGGAATACAAATCTTTCAAGAACTGATGGAAGATAAGCTCAAATAACAGAGAATTCCAGCTATAACCTACTTTCCTTTGAAAATATAAAGAGGGGGAGGAGATTGTAAGATTTATAGATACATCAAGTTTGCATTTTATTTCAGTCTTCAGATTTAATTGAGGTAGCTGTATTTGTTATGGGCCCTGATGTAATGCATAGGCTGTGCTTGGTGCTTTTATCTTAGATAAAGTTTCTGAAGAGACCTGTAATGCAGCTGCAAACTGTGCACAGGGTTGAGAAGCTCAGTGTGAAAATTGGATATCGGTGCTGCTGCTGAGTCATGCTGACAGCTCAGCCTGGGCAGCTTTAATCAAGGCTCAAAGTGGAGCAGGGCATCTCTCTGAGCATTGAGGTAAGACCGAGGCAGTCCTGCAGGCACTACTGGTGCTCAGTTTGCTTCTGGCTGAACCTGCTGTGCCAGCCTCTGAGCTGACAGTAAGGGAAAGAAGTTGGCTGCTGATCCTCAGGTTTCTGGGACTGTAATTAGGGCTTTGGCTTTTTGACTCAGTGCAGAACGTCTTCTTAAAGCAATCTGAGCAGTCCCTTTACTGTCAGATGTCACTAGGGGTGTAAACAAATTTTCATTGACTTCAAGGATGGTGCTCAAAGTGTGACTTTATAATTTTCCTTAGATGTGATTAGGCACTCTTGCAGTGGAGGCTGCCAGAACTGCCAAGGGACTGTGGGAATATATATGAAATAATATTTACATGTGAGTTAACTGTGAATGAACTTACTTTCTTCTTGTAACCAGTCAGGTTTAAACTCAATCGTGCACATGGAAAGCCAATGGGAAACGGACTTTCATCTTATGAAATCATAAGACAAAAGCATTTTCTGCCCCAATCAATCGTTTGTGGTATCTGCCACCAGATGTCCTTTTGCAAATGTGTATCTGCCATAGAAAATGGCTCCATGGAAAAGTTGCATAATGACAGATGTTTAGTCAACAGGTGGGTTTACGCCAGGGGGAAGCCACATGTGTGGCTTTATGGACACACATGTGGTTGGGGAAGAAGAAGATGTTATTTGTATGTGATATTTCATATCCTGTCAGGGACTGTTTGTCCTTTCAGTATGAGTCACACTGGTCTAAGCACTCACTGCATGATGCCAATCAGTTGTTTCAGCCTGTTAGTTCTTGTTAAAAATAAAGCTGGCTTGCTCACTCACCTACCTTGCATTAGTTATCTTGCCTTAGATGATATAAACCAAGATCACTCCTTTTCTCATAACCAAAGACAAAGCCCACTTTTAAAGTGCACGTGACTCCTCCAGCTCTGCCAGCTCTGGTTTGCAGCTGCTGTCAGTTATTATTTTGTCGAAGTTCAGGTTTCAAACTCACCTATCTGCCTGACACTGGGAGGCTTCTCTTTGGATATATTCATCGGATCCGACTTTAGATTTGTTTACCACTAGGCTTGTTTTACTGTTCCAAGTAAGGGCTAGCCCCTTCCTAGAGCAGAACATGTGGTATTTGTCAGAAAGAGACAGCTTTAAGGCTGCCAGATAACCTGACCAGTCTGCTCCTCTGTAAACAATTTGGGCTCTGCTAATAATGATAAAGCAGTTGCACTGGAGATGATTGGAAGATGCTGGTATCTGTAGGGGAGCAGACTAGTACTGCTCCAGCATATGACTACTTGTGAAGAAAAGCACTTTCAAACTTACGAACATTTATAACCTCTTGTTACTGGTGATGGCACCCATCTGCAGTTTTTCTGCTGTCAGTGTATGTCACCAAACCCCAGATGCTCATTGTTTGGTTCTCCTCAAACTCCCTGCTTTGGTTCACGGGCCCACAGGAAACTCTCTGTGGCTCTTTGCAACAAACCAAACAATTGCAAACCCCTTTCCAGACCAGTCTGGGTTGTGCTTATCAAAGTGTTACTCATATAGGTCTTGCCTGTATTAGAAAAGGTGTCTGCCCCTAGAATGAGACAGCTGGATCCATGGAACTGCTGGTTAACTGTTCAGTCTGTATCTGAAATTGATTTTAAACCTTGCAGGATTAACATAAGCTTTTTCAGTTAGGGATTTTAGACCTATGAGCACATGCATGTGCCATTTTGTTAGTTAAAGATTGTATTGTAAAGATTGTAGATTAAATTCTAAGGGATTCAGGAATTTCAAGAGTGTCATTCACCCTGCACAGGTAGGCCAGATTTATCTGGTAAGCATCTGTGATGAAAACCCTGAGAAAGAAGGCTGGGTTTGTTACAATGGCAGCAATAGAGAAGTGATGGCTTTAGGTTAAACCTGTCAGGTTTCACCCCTGCAGGGAGGGTAAGGAGAGAAACACCTTTATCCTTCCTGCAAACCATACAAATAGAAAAGCAAAGACTACAAAGCAGAAGAGGTGAAGGGAGAATCTAGGTCTAAGGAGGAGATGGCTCAAAAAGAAGTATGTCTCCTGCAAGTATTTGCTGTGATGAAGCATGGGAAGGCATAAAAGCAGTCTGAAAATTTGAGTATTTGCATCTGTAGAAAGAGTTGGGGAATGAGAGTGCAGAGAGAGTGCAGATCTTACTCTTTTTTCTCTGACTCTGTTGCCAGAGGGCCAAGACATGTAATGGTTGCAGATGAAGGTGCTACCTTCCCCTGTCTCCAGGGCATGTGGGCAACCTAGCAGCCTGCTTGCATTGCTTTCACTGTGGTGCAGCTCTGCACCTTGCATCAAATTCTTTTAGAAGATCTGTGGACTGTTATTGCCTGCCCTTGCCTTTCCATGTGTAAATTTTGCAGGAGAAATGGATCAGTTTTGCTTGATGTGACTTTGCTGTCTGCTGCCTTTAAATCACTTTCAACTGCTATGAGACTCAAGTGGCGGCAGCTGGGAGACTGCTTAGCTTCAAGCATGGCTGGAGTTGTTCTGTGACCTGAAGAAAAAGGTGACTGCATTTACTCTGGGTGGCAGAATGCCATGCATTAAGGGCCATGGAAAATCGGTATGTGGGAGGAAGCCCTTACTCAAACAGTTAATACACCTAAATGTGAAGAAAGAGGATTTGGTGTCAAAGTACATCTGTTGCCTGTGGTTTGATGCAGACAGTGTGACATGTATTGCTAAACCTTTGTTCCAGCTGTCACAGGCACCTAAGTTTCCAATGATTTTTCATTGGCTGCTGCTTGTGAAATTTGCTGCTTTTGAAATTTACTGCTTCTGACATGCAGGAATATTTTTTTCAAAGTGTGAGTGAGCCTGCAGGATGAGGGTGTTGATAGCACAGAGCTGACCACGCTCTGCTGAAAGCTTTAGTCCAGCAGAATTTCAACTCCTGGTTGCAATGGTAGTTAGAAAGAAAGAGGATCAAACTGGACAGCTCTCATCAAGTCCTCCAATTTGTAGTTTCTGAAGTGATTCTTGTCTTAGTCTACTCTTCTTTGCTATATAAAGGAAAACGTATTTTTCCCTTTGTATTTAGAGAGCAGGCATGGATTAGGCTTACTAAGCAATAATCAGCTTTCACTGGTTTAAAATTAACTAAAACAGAACTAGTCTTTTTTTCTCTCAGCTGGTGACAGTAGGGGACAGAAGGTGTCTGGAGGAGGTGGCTCAGGCTTTTGTGGCACTGTGAAGAGAGGTGTGACCTGCAGCAAGCTCTTTCTATTGCCAGTGGCATGGTGCCGTGTCCACCCTGGATGAGTTTTCCTGGCCTATCTTCCCACCTGCCAGGATGGCTGTATGAGAGAGGTGAAGTCTGCACTGTGTGGGGAAGGAGGGATAGGTGTTATCCTGGTGGTGATGGGAATGCATGTTCTAGGGCTGGTGGAGAAGCAGCAACAGCAGGTGTTCTATCCTACTGTCCATCACCCTCAACCTGTTCCTCTAAAGAGAATGTCCTCCCCTCTCATATTTTGTGCTGCCAGTGAAATACTTATTTTGAGTTGTACCTGGAACAGGTATGTGGGGGATTTTAGGCCCCTGCCCCTTGCAGTGGGGAAGGACACCAAAAGGCCTTTGCTACCTTCTCTTTCTTTGCTCCCTCGCTATCATGCTGAGAGCTTCAGTGTTTATGATGGAGGATGCTGTACTGCAGCTAGACTGAGTGTTCCTTGGTCCGTGGGCAGGGATGTCACCCACCACATCAGGGTGCCCAGGGCCCCATCCAGCCTGTCCTTGAATGGGGCCTCCCAGGAAGGAGGCGTCCACAGCTGGTCTGGGCAGCCCATTCCAGTACCTCAGCACCCTCTCAGTAAAGAACTTCTTCCTAATATCTAATTTAAAGCTCTCTTCCTTTAGTTTAAAACTGTTCCCCATCTCCTGTCATTATCTGCCCATGTTCTTGTTACATGACCTGACCCTTTGTCAGTGTGTCCTTCTAGCTCTGTGTAGCCCTGTTTGTATCCCTGCCAATGAACTCCATGTGCCGGCACAAGGAGGTTGGAGCCTCTGTGTTCCCCAGCACAGCTGCTTTGTGGGGCTCAGATTGTTTGATTTTACTTTACCTTCTCTAATTAAGTTGTTTTATTTTGATTTTGTGTTTGGGTGTGGTTTTTTTAACATGCTCACTCCTCTGGAACTGCATAGCGTATGTAACTTCAGTGTGTATCTGCAGTCTCACATCATGCTGGGCTTTGATTATTTTTTTTTTTTGGCAGAACAGCAGCTAAAGTTTTCCCTTTCTCACTATTGAGCAAATGGGCCAATGACCTCCTCCTGAAATCACAACTGTGATCCATTTTCTGTGCTAAAGCAGCAAAGGTGTAATAGTTCACAGCATAGCACAGAGCTGTGCCTAGCAGGCAACACTTCCCATTTTCGGTTTCTTCTGTTGGCCAAGTCACGCTGGGAGATGTAACTTAAGGCTAAAAGACCTCCACAGGGTGTGCAAGGCCTGTCTGTGTGTCAAGCACCTTTACACCTCCTCTTAGACAGCACTGAATTGGAGAAGGCTGTTTTCCTTTTCTAGCATTAGGGGGAGCATAGCTGTTAAGAGAGAGACTACATGATTGGGAAAAAAAAATAAATAAAAACCTCACAAACTGAAAAAACAAGTTTTGAACCTTATCAGTCCAATTTGAACCCTGTCCCTACACAATGGCCTGTTTATAATCTCTGTGCCACCAGTAACAAAGCTTCTGCAGGCCCTGAAGATTGTAGGACCTTGCTCTCAGACATCAGGCAAAGAGGAGGAGTAGAAATGGACAGCCTGATAATTCTGCAGTCCCCTCGGAAGAAGCAAATGAAACTGAGCAGGATTAACAATTGTTGAAACCTTGTTTGGCATTCCGGAGGCCATTGTTGTAACAACAATGTTACAACAGTTATTCAGGAATGCTATTATACCACCAGGGCTGTCTCTGAGAAGCTGCATTTTCTAAATTATGATTTCTTGGTTTAGCTTCCAGGGGTGTCATCGCTGATTTTACACAGGACCTTGGATACAGGGGGAAATATTCTTCTCCTGTTCTAAGCCCTTGGCTCTGCAAATTAGTTTACTTTTGCACTTTGATAGAAACATTGCCCAATAAGCTCTATGATAAACCTCTCCACCCCCAGCCAAAATCCCCAGTCTTACTGATTTTCTCAGAGCTGGCGTTTCACATGTGGGCCCAAAGTTCATAGACTTAATTAATGCCTCTGCTGCTACCTTTACTGGCTTATGCTTGCTTCCTCCACTCATGCAAAGTACCTCATTGATCAGTTCCCTTAAAACCCCTAAGGATACTTCCTGCCTACTCAGTGAGCAAGGCTGGCAGAATCAGTGCCTGTGTGCACAAAAGGTACCAGATGATCACATTTAGGCCAAATATTCTATCAATATTTACTTCATTTACTTTTCCACAACTTAGCACCTCCTTTAATCATTGCACCTCTATCTAGTCCATTCTGCACACATTCCATTTGCTTCTTTAGGAACAATACCAATGTTTGTACCACCAAGAGAAGTCAAGGACAAAGTATTTAAGAAGAATGATGCCTTCCAAGGGAAAAGTTTGGGATGCCCAAAGCAGGCATGCCTGGGTGCCAAACAATGATACTGGTAGCTGCAGGAAGACTATGCAAGGAAGACTTTGCAAGGACAAAGTGTAACTGGTACATGTGGATCCTTCCTTGGAAGTATTACTCAAGAGGAAGTTTTTATGAGACCTGTGGTGTTTGCAGCGCATCCAGAAGTCAGAGAATGAGAAGAGGGAGAGAGTAGGAAAGGGCCTAAAGAGCGAAGAATCCTTGGAAGGGCAAGCAAGAAAGCCAGAAAGAAAAAACCTTTGTTGGTTGCTCTGTGAAGGGCACAAAGGCAACTCATGTGCCCCACAGTGACAGTGCCATGAAAGTTACAACAGAAATCACCAATGGGGAAGGATATCCTTCTTTCCCCCATTTTTTTTTCTTTTTTAAATTTAGTTCAAAAGAATGGCAGGAGCATGAGGCAAAGTGTTATTTGTGTAGCAGGGAAAAGACACATATGAGGACATCTGTTTTAAGGAGATGCTTCAAAAATAACCACAGGAGAGGAGTGTGTTTGCAGAGCGCAGCAGGCGACCTGCAGAGTAGTGGAAAGTGAGACAGCAGCGGTGCCCTGAGTGCAGACAGCCCCAAATGTCTACAGGATTGTGTACAGTTGTACTCATTGCCAAACCACCCCACCCTGACCCCAGTGGGTGTTTTACAAATTGAAGGAGGTGCTGTTTCCATGTTTTCTGCCCAAAAACATTGATCCCTTTTCTGTTGCTCTCCTTCTTGACCCCTTTTTCTTAAATCAGCAGCTTTTAAATTCCATTTTCAAGTCTTTAAAAAGTAACCCTGTTTCAATGAATCTCCAAAACATATGTCAAAGGAATGCAAATTTGGGTACTACTCCATCTCAGAGATGAGGTTGTGTTCACCAGGAAAAGAAAGGAAAAGCAGACTGACAGATTTTGGAGCAGGATACTCATATTCAGTGTTCTGCCCTAGCCTATTTACTGCTGGGAACAGGCAGCAAACTTGGCCAGTGATTTACTGAGATGCTTTAATGAAGTCCATTACACCTTACCTGTTGCTTCAGTTTCCCAGTGGGTAAAACAGAAAAGTAAGAAGCACAACTTTTATCCTCGTTTTCTTTCTGAAATCTGTGAAGCTCTGAAAGTGTTGTGGTGGAGGATTCAATGCAAGTATCAGGTGTGATCCATTAGTGAAATGACGGGGGTAAAACCAGATGGCATGAGGCATTCCACTGGGGAACACAATGTTTCAGGCACCAGGCAGTTAATTTCTCCTGTCAGCCAGGTACGAGAGCACGTTTGGTTAAGACCAAATGAAAACTGAGCATAATTTCTTATTGGGAGATTCACCCTTTCCACGGCCAAATACTCCTTAGAACAGACCTTTGACAAAACATGCATGAGGAATTTGCATTTGTGTTTTCTAATGTTACATTGGAAAATCAATGGCAGACACCACTCCAAAGTAGCAACCAGATGTTTCTCCCCCCTGCTTTTTTTAGCTAACCACTGTGAGTAACAGAAACGTTTCACAAAGAGAAGTGAGGGTTTGAGATATAGTAGCTGATACCATTCTAGGAGGGCACAGCTGTATTTCTTTTCTACACTAGTGGCTGTCAGCAAGTATCACTGAGCTGACTTTGGCTGTCCCCTACCTCAAGGGAAGCATTCTCCTCTGTGCTCCCTCCAGTACTGTGTTTTCTGATGAAGAACAAATGTTTCTGCTGAAATCAGTTCATGCTGCAGTAACTACTTGGAACAAAAGCTTTGCTTTCAGTTGTAAAAATTCTCACAGCACAAAGTTAACTATTTGGAGTTTCACAGAATTATTCCATATTCACCTGACTATGCCTGGTATAACCATGACTGCACTTTGGCCACTGTTTGGAAGCTGAGTACAACCTGCAATGCAGCTTCATGTGTCTGTAAACCAAGAAAGGGTTGTGCTTTGGACAAAATTTGATATTTCAAAAGTGTTGAGTAGCAGTCAAATGAGCTAGTCAAATGAGTTCACCAATTGTCATTTAGTGCCCAGACTGCTTACACCATCCCACTGGATACCTCTTTTCAGTGCCCAAGCAAGTTGCAAACTAGGCCCTGTAGGACTTGCGTCTGACTGCTTTCAAGGAGACTTGGTCTTCTAAGCATCGAGATCACTTTTGGAATGAGAGCTTTGGCATATTGGGCTGAATTCTGAGAGGTATTCAGGCATACAAATAGTTTGGTGTCTTTTGAAACTTTCCTTGAAGTATTTAATAGTTTACTGTTTCGATCTCTCTTCTGGCTTTGCCAAGGTTAAGCTTTTTGTATTACTTTGTAACCACACAGAAGGTATAAAACAGTTCACTCTCAAGAAATTCATGGGTGTTTCATTCCAGCTTGGACTCAGCATATGGCTTTCTTTGTGTAGCTGTTTGATTGCATCATCCTTGTTTCAGATGTGACAATTTGGCTTAAACCATTCTTTTCCTTGTGTGAAGTGGGACGTGAGTGCATCGCACCACTTGGTTGTGCGTATCCACTGGACATGCTGTTCTCTGCTACGGGATTATAGAAAACTGCCCAAATTTTTCTCTTACTGCTGCTGTACAGATGCAGGCAGGGTAGCAACTGTAGCTTGTTAGGACAAAGATGTATTCTGAAAGAGAACAAGTTCTCTAAGCAGGCACCTGTAGACAGGTGTTCTTTACAGTGCAGAACTGACTGAGTGCAGGCTCTTCCTTGTCCACCAAGCCAAAGCTGCCCTTGTGTTCGATATGGTCACTGCTCCTACCACCCTTTCTCACAGTTTGGCTGCAGGGTCCTATGCACCTTGGCTTGCTCCCTAAATGTCTCACTGCTGCTGAGTCCTGAACCTTTCAAACCCTGGGCAATGTCCCTTTCTCCGTCGCCGGGGCACACCGAGGCCCTGAGAGCATCCCTCTGGAAGGCAGACACCAGCAGGCTGCACAGCGGGGTAATTTACCACTAGATGGCTGGACGTCCTTTTTGTCCAGCTCTCAGTTTTGTTCCCAGCTCAGTGACCGTGCTCAGCCCAGAACAATGGACCCGTTGTAAGCTCTCTGCCTGCCCACTTTGTAGCTTAGAATTTTTAAACAGCTGATGCTTTTAGCAGCTTTACCTTCATGAAGAATAGTTCAAACTTTTGAAATGTACTGAAAGAGCTGTGGTAATATCTAAGAAAATTATAGCTCTTTTTGCAAGGCAAAAAGGAAAAGCTTCCTAGTCCTGTTCTTGGGTTTTTTTTCCATTCCATGTATAATACAATTTTCACTGAGTCTTATTTCGTAGGTGTAGGCATAAGTGGGACACATTTAACAGTTCATCACTCAGACTGGAATACAGCATCATAGTGTCCTGAATAGTCACAGCCACGTATTTTGATCTGGTGAATTTGGTGATGTGAAATCTGCAAAACTTTTAGACACTGACATACACGTCACTGTGACTTGGGGCAGCAATGTCTTTCCTTTAAGAAAAATTATTTTGCCCACAGTCAGTATCTTCAAAAAATTAATACCTCTGGATGAAAAATGTCAACTTTCCTGATGATTGCAGACTGTTACATTATACAGAGCAAGAAGGCCTGCTTCAAAAGGAAGATTTTTCCTGCCTGAAAGCAGACAAGAGGAATAGGCGAGGTATCTGTTTCTTGAAGATACCACTTTTTTTTTTCCTTATCAGTCTCTTCATATTTACAGCTCTGTTACTTGTATTTACTGGGTTCACATTGTGTGTCTATAGATGTATTTGTATCCTGAGTTCAAAACAAGAGAGAGGTATGTTTTTAAATTAAAATTATTTTAGCTGTTTTGCTAAAAACAGTCTAATGTTTTTAGCAAATGTTTGCTGCCAGTCACCGCACTGGCATTTTATGCTTGCCATTTGCAGGAGCAAGGAGGAGTCATTGTCCCTGCTTCCAAGGTAGTATGATCTAAAATATCAAACCTGGAAATCTTAAGGCACTTTAACAGCTTTGTGGGAGCCTGAAGACGTGCCTAGATATGATGTTACATGAAATAGTAAGATGGAGATGAATCTAGAAATAGTTCTGGGGTGGGTTTTCTTTTCTTTTTTTTAAGTAGCAGTCTCTCACAGTTCAAATTTTTTAAAGCACTATGACAGCAAAAAAAAAAAGCTGATGGTATAACTAGTGTGGTAGAAGAGCAGGAAATTAAAATGAACTCCACCCATCAAGACTCACAGAGGAACACAGGTAATGAAGCATACAGCAAATGATGAGCCTCTGAATAAACAGACTTCAAAAGTAATTGTTCAACCCAACAAGAATATTAGTGGCTACTCTGTTCTCATCTGCAGGAAGGTTTCTGGTTTTGTTAATGCAACAGGAGAAATAAGAAAGGCTTGGAAATTTCCATTTAGTGGACTTGCAAACAAGTAAATTGTAAATTTTTTGAAGTGCTTCCTTTTTACAGGTGCCTGAAGGGTAACGTGCAGATTACTTATGAAGTGCAACCTCACGTTTGGAAGTAGTCCAGAAACAAGGTCCTACTTGATCCTGTCACAAGCAGAATATTGTTGCCAAGCACAGAAAGTCAAAGATGTAGCATTATCACAGGCATTATGTATTCCTCCTTTGACACTGTGGGAAGCAAAAAGTCATGGTTTGTAATCACTGTAGCACTGCTCTTTTATGCCTTTTGGTAATGTTTAAATAAACTTACTTTATTTACCTTGTTCCTAAGCAGGTCCACTGATACAAACTATACAGAATACTGCTGTAAAACGCCTGTTCACTGGTGCTATTACAAGTGCTATGTTTGCCGTGGCAGCTCTGCATAACATCTGAGAAATCAGAAGTGTCAGTACCAAAGGTAAAGGAAACTGGTATCTTTATCCAGCTATGCGGTAGCTGTCACTGGATGTGCATAGAGAAGGTGGGTATGAAGAACCAGACGCAAAATTGTGAGGGAATCAGCTTAAATGTATCACCAACCTTCCTTTGGGATTATCAGCTCACTTGCACAGTCCTAATAAACTGTTAGAGGCCCTCGATGCGCCCTGTCGTGTAGTCTGACAGACAGGAGACACCAGTGTCACAGCAGATACGACAGCATTTTTGTCACTTCTTTCCATAGCTCAGATGAGCAAGCCTGATCCTGACAGAGGGTAGGAGGTGGCTCTCTGCAGCCAGGCTGCACTGCATATCTGGGCCCTCCTCCAGCAGGTGCTGACACTCTTGTGCACCTCATTGCTCTCCCCAGAGGGTTTTGGATCAGTTCTGCTGTGAAGGCAAGGACATAAAGTCCCTTCAGATCACAGCATCTCTATAGCCCTTTGAATCAAAAAGCAATGAAAAAATGTTGCTGGAATTGGAAATGAGAGCTTTTTGCACAGCTGGCTTTTTCCACTCTGTTCTCAGCAAGACAATTTAAGTTCCTGCCTGCACAGAGGTCTGGGGGCTGAACTCCTGACCAAGCTGGCCAAACAGGTACTCCAGTGCCTTTTAGCTCAATTATTGGCCAGGCGCATGGTGGAAAACTCTTCTAAAAGCTGGGCTCTGAGATTAATTGCTCTGCTAGCCTCCCCTCCTACCACTCTGGCTGCAACTTAAAGCCTACAACAGCCAGATTTGCAGTTGTGTACTCTCTCATCCCACCACCTGCTTGCACTCCCTGACCTTCTGACAGGTTTACAAATGTTCCTGGAAAGAGGTGCCAGAATGATTCCTGAGGGATTGTTCTTGCAGTAAACTCTGATCCAGGCTCCCAGGAGAAACAAAAATCATCACAGGAGAAGATGGGAGGATAGGAGATGCTCAGGTGCTTATGGCCCAAGTAAAGGAAACCCTGGAAGGGAAACATTCTCAAAGATTACTTAAAATGGCGGATTTGCAGAAAATCTTATCACCATTAAAAACACAGTCAGAGGAAACAGTCACTCTCTTGAGTGGCATTACAGAGCAAACACTGTAAGTTAAACCTCTGAGTGGAGTGTGTCCTGTATTGTATGATGAAGAACGGCTGAAAGCAGCTCAGAAAGCCTTGAAAAACCTAATGATCATATGGTGTTCTGTCATAGGATAAACACCTGTTGTCCTTTCGGACAGAGCATCATCAAGAATTATACCTGAACCTTCAGGTATACACAAGCAATAGTCCATGTTTGGGAAGTGAGCAGCTTCCAAATTTGCAGAGTTTGTCTAATGCTTTTAGCAATACAAAGTTAAAAAGATAAATTTGGCACTTACTGGAGTCTAAGTTTATATCCATATTAATGACCATGGTCCAGTAGCACCAGTAGTGGAAGGGGAGGTGACTGCCCACAGTGATTGCAGTCATCCCTAATTTAGGACTGCAAATCTATGTCTCTTTTTGTAGAATAATGCATATGTTTTATCTCATTAAACCATGTCACTGTCATGTCCATGAAAGGGTTGTAAGAACTGCCTCATAATTAATGCCCTTTGGAGCCAGTTTGGTTGTATGCGTGCTTGGAACCACACCTGCAGCCACTGCGTGGCAGTGAGCTATGGACCAGGTATGTCATACTATTCCTGCTTCCCTGTTGTATAGACTTGTCAGGGGATAATTCCTGATAGGAAAGTGCTCTGTAAAAAGCTCCAGAACAGGGGCTTGCTGAAGCACAGCACCCACTAAAAAAACAGAGCTGTGTGTCAGAATGTTTGCCCCAAGCAGCACCGTGGTGCAGCCACAGACCCGGCCGCTCCTTTGCTCCTGCCTGCAGAGTGTGGGCAGGAAGTGTGCCACCACTCCTACCCCTTCCTCTCACAAGGAGCAGAGGCAGCAGCTCGAGGTGCCTGACACAAAAAGAAATAAAGGCTCAGATACACATTGTCTTGAGAAAGTAAAATCAGACCCAATGCAACTGGTTATTTGTTGTTATTTGGTATGCCTTAGCTTCAGTTTCTGGCCTCTAACGCTGTAGATGTATAGATATGCTTCATGCTTTGTGAGTCATCCTAACAACAACGTTGTTGTTACCACATTATAATGATGTTGAGTTGGTCCTGCAAGATCATATTATTATCCAGTATCGAGAGCTAAGTTTCACATGAAAAAGCAGCTCAATACTCACCAGTGTTACCCATAACAGCAATTAGTCAGTACTTGCACTTGTTATTCTTGAGGGAGGCTGAAGTCACATCTGGGGCAGAGTATGCACTTCCACGAAGGCCAATACAGCTTGTATCACTATTTGAGTTTAGTCCTATGAAAGTCTTATCTCAGAATTTCTTCTAAACCTAAACAATATCCCCTCATCAGTGCTCACACTTTTGCTAAGCAGAAAACAAAGTGTTTTTATGGTTACAAAACTAGAAAATGAACACAAATGGCATTATGAGCTAGTATGTTATTTAGATTGAAAAATATTCTGAGGTAGATAATACCTCTGACTCTATAAATCTTGTCTGTCAGAAAGCTGTATGGTTTCCCTATGGAAAAAGATTGCTATCCTATGAATTCCTACTAAAATGGAGTGTCTAGGAAATAGCTAGACTTACGGACACAGACCCTGAACTTTTCTTAGACCACAGCTCTTTACCTCAGTGCATGTGGCATGAGGTGAGATTGGCAATGGGATAACTCACGGAACTACAGCCTTCACTGTGCTGCTCTGCCATTTCTCTTCTCAAGTCACTCCTGTTTGCATTTCTTTTCCCTGAAAAATGTCAAAGAATTCATAGATCAAAAAACAGGAGCTGACACAAAGACAGAAGTACTGGATCTAAGGAATGATTGATTTGAGGAATTGGGATGAGGACTCTTTACTTGGTGGGAAGTAAGAATTTCAGAGTCTGCAACTATACCTCTTTTAAGATACGAACTTCTCAAACATGCCACACTTATTAGAGTTGGCCGGTCTTTAGTCAGAAGTCCATTTACATCTTAGAGATGGGAAGTAGATTTAGTCATACAGATGGGACTTTTCTCAATGTCAGTAGCAAATCAAAGTATTCCTGGTATTATGAAGCACTGTGCTGCTACAACCAGCTTTGTTATTGAAATACCGCCCATTAGTACTCCTGTGCCTCGTCAGATGAATTATGAACTGATGGAATTTGAATAACTGTCTTGCCCTTCTGCAAGAAAAGGTAATATTGCTCCTGCTTAGTATCGCCTCAGGCTTTTGTGCCAAAACATCACAGTAGAATTCAGTGTTGACTGGTAACTAACAGCGAATTTAAAGTGCTGTCACAGTCATCTTGCTCAGCTTCCAGGCCTAGGTGGCCAAAGCACGTAAGAAGCAATTCACAAGAGATGGCACAAAGCCGAAGGACGGGGATTTTTTTTATCCGTTTGTTTAGGACAGGAGGCAAAATGTGTTTGCAAAGCAGAAAGGCTGCTGCAGGTGCAGAAGGCTCTGCTACAGCTGGCATTCTGAAAGATCAATTACCTACATCAAAGCTGTTCTGCTGCCTTTGCTATCTGCTTGCTTATTACACACAAAGTGAATTAAAAAGAGCAGGGTTCTGTGTTCAATACCCTCTTCAAGTGAGCAATCTAACTTAAAAGCAGACATCCTTAAACTGATCAGATGATGGGACAATGTGAAATGCTTTTGGCTTTAAAAAGACACTTGGCAATGATACTACGCTTGATTGAGAAAGCAAGTGAACTCATGTAATATGATGCTATAAATGATGTAGGTTGATTTCTTTTTGAGTTGTTGGGAATCAATGAACTAATAGGTAAAACATCTGATGTTGTTACTGAATTTATCATAATAAATATTATTCTGCAATATTTCGCTCCTGCCTGTGAAGCATTAAAATGCTAAAGGGTGCCAACACGTGATATTAGGAGCGTGTTACGACAGCAACATTATAAATGTTTGTACAAGTTGTCGCAAATATTTGAAGCCACTTGTAAAAACAGCACCTTAATATAATACATTATTACCATACCCTACTGTAAGTGGTGATGTGCCTTCATCCACTGGTACAGACCATGTGCATTACTAATTAGTCACCGGTTTCTACCCTCTTCCCATGGATGGTCTTGCAAAGATAGTGTTAACAATAGACACAGGGATAACATTCATGTGATAAACTATACAGTCACGGTTAAAGTGTATAGATGTGTTGCATTAATTTCTCATTTACCAGAAACATTGCTTATTTTCATGGATCCATTTCAGCTATTTCTTCTCAACGTCTACCAGATGTGACAGACAAATATTTCTCTTCGGTCTCAAGAAAGACTCATGACAAGACCCCATAACTGATATGATGTGATCTTGAACCAAAACAGTCTTCCATAGTTCTATCAGGATCATGCTTCTGAAGGGTGTTATCTAGCAGTCCTCTAGAGATGGGAAATGTAATTTATTATAAAGCAGTCTTCCATCTATTGAATTAAGAGTTGTACTTGCAGAATCACACAAACAGAGAATCAATGAGGTTGGAAAAGACCTCCAATATCCAATTGGTCCAACTTCAACCAATCCCAACCTTGTCAACCAGACCCTGGTACTAAGTGCAACATCCAGTTTTTCGTTAAATACCTCCAGGGGCGGTGACTCCACCACCTCCCTGGGCAGCCCATTCCAATGTTTAACAACCCTTTTTGTGAAGGAATTCCTCCTAATGTCCAACCTAAACCTCCCCTGGCACAGCTTGAGGCCATTTCCTCTCATCCTGTCACCGGCTGTGTGGGAGAAGAGGCCAACCCCCACCTGGCACAAACTCCTCTAGAGGTGTAGAGAGTGATAAGGTCACCCCTGAGCCTCCTCTTCTCCAGCCTCTCTCTTGGAGCTGGACCAGGAAACTTTGAAGGCTTGATCCATTGAAATGACGACATTCTACAGCAAAGAAAACCTATTAATTATGCTGTTAATGCCAGACCATGTACATTCTCAATCCCAAACAGCATGTGAATACAACTAAGCCATATAACTTTATAGCTGTCAGGTTCAATATAAACTCAGGGGATGTTAAAATATAAACTCTAGCAATCATTGTAAAATGGTTCTTCATGTGTTTCTGCGCGTGTGGCGCATACGAGATCGTGTGGGAGGCGATCCGACGGCGCCCATTGAGAACAACCTCCACGGTGAGATTACGGTCTTGCTCCTCCTCATTACCACAGCCAGCCTAGAACGGTGCTGCCCGCCTGGCAGCTCTCCCGCTGCGGAGCGGTGTTCTCCGTGCTAGGCGGGGCCAGTCCTCGCTGTCTCGGCATTCCCCGGCCGGCGTCACCCCGGGCCGTTGGAGCGGAGGGATGGCAGGCTGGAAGGATGGCGGGATGGAAGGATGGAGCCCCTCAGCCTGGCACGCCCGGGCCGGGCGGAGCCTCAGGGCCGCTCCCGCCCCGCCCCCAGCGCCCTCGGCCTTCTCGCGGCCGGATTGGCGGGGAGCGGTGCCAATCACGCCGCGGGGCGGGGCGGGGCGCGCGCGAGATCGG
>VZTI01000464.1:100760-135397 GCA_013397865.1 Struthidea cinerea
CCCCCCTTTGGTTCTCACCCTGGCTGCGAGCAAAGCGTCTTCATGAGCGCAGAGGATGTCCGGAAAGCACTACAAGGGGCCTGAAGTCAGTTGTTGCATCAAATATTTCATCTTCGGCTTCAATGTCATTTTCTGGGTAAGTGGGGCCGTTTTTGTGTCTTCCTTTTCTTTCTCCTCCTCCACCTCCCCGGCCGCCGCCGCTCCCGGCCTGGGCACGGCCAGGAGCGACAGGGACGTGTGACAGCCCGGCGTGAGGCGGCGGGGAGATTTTGGGTGGTGTGCGGGTGGGAGGCCGGGGTGCCGCCGCCTCCGACCCGCCCGCCCTGGTCAGCTCTTCCCCGGGCAAGTTGTGGTGCTGCATTCCTCCACCTCCCGGGGGTGCCGGTTCCTCTTCTCTTCCGGCCCTCCTAATTGCTTTTGTTTAAGTATGAAGCGGGTTTAGTGCCTTCTTCCCCCCTCCCCATCTTTTCCTTTTTTCCTCTTCCCTTCTTCCTTCCCCCATCTCTGCTTTGTGGTGGGAGAGGAAGGGAGCAACCAGGCACCCAGGCATGGAGAGCGAATTGATCTGCATGTTTTCACGCTGCCATCCCTGTTAGATGCAAATAATAGAAATAATCACAGCTCAGGTTCTCTGCACAGTGCTGTTTAATGATTTCACAGTGATGAAGTTGTGTATGGCACAGGTTTATTATGATTAGCTATTAACACATAGTAGTAGTTATAGTAGCAATAATAGGATGGAGGAGGGGGGAAACGGTATTTCCACCCATCCCTAAAGTGCAAGCCCGTAGGAGGCCTGTTTGGGCATTTGTTGGGATTCCTGGCTGTGCTGCTTGGTCTGCCTGCACAGTATCTTGTTGCACCATTCCCCACCGGCTGTAGAATAGGCAGAACTGTACGGTGAAATGTAACCTGCCTGTAACAGTACTTCTAGCATCTTCTCGATGTGTTGGATTTGAAAGAGAAGCAGCTGTTTTTGGATGTTCATGCCAAATTTCATAACCACAGAGGGGGAAGGGAGGGGGTGAGCCTTCTCACACACATGAGTGATGAGGTCTTCTCACTGTGCAGAATGTTAAAGTCAGGTGAAGGCTCTTACATGTACAGTTCCCCTCTTTCCATGAGGTATTCCGTACAGCAGTGAGAAACATGCACAAACACAGCTTCACAGAATATTCTGAGTTGGAAGGACCCACCAGGATCATCGAGTCCAGCTCTGGATCAAACCCAGATAGTGTGGGTTTGTTTTTGAGGGGCTTTGGAAGCAAGTTGAATACATATCCCATATAGTGGCTTGTTTGGACTAGAAAGGAGAATTGGGGAAAAAAGCCCTTAAACCACCTTGAAGGTTATGGATGAAGGTAGGGAGGAATAGCGGAGAGAAACCTGAGCAGTGCTGAGCTTCTGATTGTCCCCTTGGGGAGAACAGAGGATGGTGGTTACATGGATAGCAGGTATCCATAGCTAACCTCAGGTCTGTGTTCCTGGAAAATAAAGATACCTGAAGAAGATGTTTCGAAAGGAGTTTTGATTAAGTCCACTTTTATACTGTAATACCTTGCCTTAAACAAGAAGATATGCTGCGAGAGTGAAGCTGACTGTGGCTCTATGTCAGTGTTTACTTGGCCCCAGACCGACCCCTGCAGTTGAACGGTAGCAGGCTTTGTATTATCCTGACCCTATAGAGCTGTTCTGATTGTACTCTTGGCTCAGTTTTTGGTTGTTGAGTTTGCCATGGTTCTTTTTCCTTGTCTGTTTTTTTTGTTTTGATTCTGCTGGGCATATGTTGCTGTGAACACAGATACTTTTCAAAAGCAGGGAGCAAGTAGTGTGAGGAACACTTGTTCCTCAGTCCTCCTTGGACTGAGAGAGGGAAATTATGGTGGAATATACATAGCCATGTTGACTTGCTGTTTCAGACACTGTCAGTCTGTCAGAAGCTCTATACCCTGTAATTTCCTTCATTTTATTCTCTGCAGATGAATGTGTGGATGGTGCAAGTGAGGAAGTAGTTATGTTTTAGGTTTGCTGTAACTAGTCTTTTTCTTATTCCTGTGTTCCTGAGGCTGATGCAGCGTAGTTTATGCATGATGGCAGGTGTGCCTCTGTTGTAACTGAATGGGCCAAAGGCTTTATGCTGCTGGAATGCTAATCTGAAAGCCTGAAAAAATACAGTTGTGTATCTCCCACTCTGCCACTTGCTTGATGTGTGGCCTTTGCTTGCAGAATTCCTCTTTTGCAAAATGCTAATTGTCTCACTTGTGTTCCTGGCCAAACTTCTTGGAATTCACAAAGACCAAGCACTTTATGAGAGTTCAGTAATTTCTTTAGAATATTGTAATCTCTTTATGAGAGAGCCTGCATTTATTACCATGTCTCTCTGATTTGGAGTGAAAACCTCGGCAGATACTCTTGTTGAATACATGTTAATGTTGTTTTTACTGAAGTAACAGCAAACCCTTCACTAACTAGGCCAGAAAAGCTGTAAATGAAAATTGCAAATTCAGTTGGTTGTTTACAGAAAGTGATAATCAAAAATAGCCACTAATGTAGTCATTGTAAATAGATCGAAATGGCGAAGAGGTCATCATATTAACCCCATGACACTTTCCAGGATCTTGCAAGCAGGGAGATATGTCGCACACCTTGTTAGACCTTCTATCTGAGCATTATTATGTAGTGATTTTAACACAACCTTTTAAAATGTTAATGTAAACAAAGCAAATACTCTCTATTCTGCATCATAAAACAATGGACTAAAAATAAAGAGAACTGAGTTGGAAGAGCAATGATTTTGACAAGAAAATTGTCGGTGCTTTGAATAGAGGAATATTGTAGATCTGCTGAAATTATGCGGGGAATGATTGTACTTGCTACTTAAACTGAAGTTATTACAAAGAATCTGAGGCTTTAAATGCCACAGAATAGGGGCAAAATAAATTGCCAGACCTTTTTGTCTTTTTTGTTTTGTGCTGGTCAGGTATTTCATGCCTTAAAAACCACAACAGATTTATTAGGTTAATGAATATGGGAAAGTTGCACTCCAGTGCTGTGTGTGTAGTTGTGACTAAAGGTGACAGTATGCTTTTTAGGAGATAGTTCTCAGGCTTGCACCACCCCAGGTAACGTATTCTTGCCTAAATATGCGTTTCATACTGTTGTAGAAGACAATATTATGTGCTGAGTCTATGCATAACTAATGCTCTAGATCTATTTACGGGCTTAATTTCTTTTGGAAATTCAGTGTTAAAGTTGATAAATACTCTGGAAATGTTTGTTCAGAAAAGCTTATTTTGAGACTGTTTCCACAACTATGCTGTTGTGGAAAAGGAAATCTCATTGGGCAGCCACCAAAATAGTATTTTGGAGCAGAGAACTAATAGGCACAAATGCATCTAAATCTAAAGCTGGAACTCAGTGTTGTGCTTCCCTTTGCACTGCTCAGATGCCGTCCTGCTGGTTGTGCACACACCTGTGCTTTAGCTCCAGTGCCATTCTGCTGGTGCTGAAGCACCACATGCTCTGTGTGCTACCTGTCTCGGCTGGCAGCTGCTGCAGTGGACACTGCTTTTTCATGAGCCGTTCTGGTCTTGTCTCAGTAAAGCATAAAGCTCTAATATGAGGTAACAGAGAACATTTTTCTGTACTCAAAGCAAGCAAACAAACGATGCCTGCTTCCCACTTCGGCTTGCATGTAGAATGATGTCAAAGGTACGGTGCTAAAGGTCAAAGTAGGCTGGCCTGCTTCATAAAAGGCAAGAACTATTTCTCCCTCTTTCCCCCTTACTTTGGGAAGACAGTTTTAGGCTGACTTTTAGTTCCAAGAGATGTTTTTAATTGTTCTCTGTGCTTTTTTATATTTATGGAAGTGGTGGATGTATACCATTGTTAGGATCTATATTTCAATCCACGCTTGATTCTACTGACTCTGGTCTAATTGGAAAGATGTATAAAAAGCACTGACACGAAACTTTTTCTTTATCTGGTGATTCACTCTAAGTTATGAGTTATGCTGCAATTATGATACATCAGCATACTACGAGTCATAACTTGTGTTTTAATTTGCTTGGCATCTGCTGTATTTGATGGCAACTATATGGGAATCTAGATAGTCTTCTGAATTACAGAGAGGTAGCGGGAAGAAAATAAGGTTATGTAAGTGTGTTACAAGAAAAGTGTTGGACAAGTGCACTGACCTTTAAAGGACAACCAATAGATTGCTTATTGAATTTTGTACATTGTTGATAGTTTGTTTTTCAAAGGGGGAAAAGATAATTCTCTGATGTCAGCTGGTTTTCAGATATCCACAAGGAAGTTTTGATTATGTAATTTTTCCCTTGCCACAGTGGTTAAAAAAAACCCCAAACAAATCAATGTGAAGCTTGTTCCATGCAATTTTGAAATGCATTCTGTAGCATTTGATCTTTAAAAATTTGCATTGGGAGGATGTCCTTGCAGTGGAAATGGAAGCATTCTGTTCATTTCCCTCTCCTTCTGCTTTATGATCAAATGGCTTTTGTTTTTTTTATTTTACATTTCTTCATAGCACAGATGAAGCATAGCTAAGCATTCCACCAGTGGTCTTGCCAGAAAGAGAACAATGCTTTTTTTGGGCAAGTACTCCACTGTTTTGTAACAGTGAAAGGCAGGGGTGTATATATTGATGAAATATGTGCATTGTTGTGAGGTCGGGATTCTTGAATTCCTCAGTGTCTCTTTCAGCAGATGTAGTCTCAGTCTTTCAAATGCATATAAAAATTTAGTAACTGCTGGCTCCAGGGGACTTACTTCAGATTTGTAGAGGTCATGCTTAGAATAAAAATTTTCCTTGCCTTGTGTTCCCTCATAACTTTGTGGTAGGCTGCATCATTGGTAATATAAAAAGAAACAGGTGAGGAACATGAGAGAAACGATTTCGTTTCTCGTAAATATTTGTTTTGCCAAAATTGGGTGTTCATAAGTGTATTACTGTTTTAAGTTATTTGATGTTTCTAGTTTCTAAGAGATTGAAGAAGCGTAAGGAGACTAGAACTAGAGAAAACCCATTGTGATTAATTGTGTGACTTCTCTTGTTTGATGTCAATGTGCTTCAAGAGAATATTATTGGAACTATCATGCAGCTTTTATATACTTTCCTTCTGTGTTAAAGATGAATTTGGTAAATATGTTTACTAGTCTTCCACCTTGATTGAATTGTCACAGTATGTTTTTTCTGGTGATACATCTATCTCAGAGTATGAAGAGTCAATTTTGAATCTTCAATGTCCCAGTCAGAGAAAAGCTGATCCATGTGAATGGCACCCAGAGCACAGGCAGCCCCAACAGAATACTTCTGTGAGTGAAACATCTTATGGATATTTGTATGTGCGAAAAGAAATTATCATTGGTCGTAATCCCATTGCCCTTGTTGCATGTTGATAATATTTCCATAATAAAGGCAACAAATCCATGTTCTGCAACATTGAATTTGAAGGTGGTCGTGCTACCTTTAATTCTAATAAGGCAGCCTTTGCACTGTGAACTTTTTGGTGTATGTATTGGGATGTACATATTCAACTGCAGTGTATGATGTAATAGGCATGTAGGGAAGGCATGAGCTGTTCTGGGGAAGAAGGACTTTATTTTTCCAGATGGGAACCCAGAAAACATGTTCTTGTAAACAAACAAAAAAATTACATACAAGGTGTAGTTGATTTAGGATAATTTTCAGATGCAAAATGTGGAAGAGAAAGTTGTTGTTTTTTTGGAGGGGGAGAAGAGGGGTTCAGGGTTTTTTTGTTGTTGTTTTTGTGTGGAGGGTAGTAAGAAGAAAAATGTAAGAGACTTCTCTATCCTCTCCAGTGGACAGGATTGAAAGTATGTATGTAATCTTTTATTTAAGAATGCTCTTTAAAACCTAATTCTATAGATTACCGTAATCCTGACGTACTTCTTAGTGAACTTTAATTTATTCTTTATTCCTCAAACTCTGTAAGATGCAAATTAATGATTGGTAGAGGATGAGAAACTTGAACTTACAGTTAGTGAAACATCACTTCCTTTTCTTTTGAGTCCCATTCCTACAAATAGACGTTTTGAAGTCTATGTTGAGGGCTGCTACAAGTTATGTTTGGAGCAAGAAGCTGATGTGTTGTTAAGTGCTCAGGCTAGATACTTCAACAGTTCATACTCCATTAACCAAAAGCAGTAACCTGTGAAGATTTGCTATGGGCATTTAGAATATAATGTTTTGCTTTCAATTAAAACCAGAGGTGAGAGAAAATATTTTTGACCCAAAATAATCACTTGACCTAATTCTACCAGTTAGGAAATTCTGGTCTTAAACTACAGTGCTGTAGGAGAGCCTTGTTTTGCCCAAAATATGCAGCACGCTTCTCAAATGCGTGGCTAGTAGCCTGTCAACAGGACTGTAATTGTTTTATTGATGTAGACAGGAGAGTAAGGAGCTGAACAGCTCATGAAGTAGCCCAGCTCTGTTAGAGATGACCCGGAAGTCACTGTCAGCATTAGCCATAAAAGTGCTTTCCAGTATGGTAGTATTTTAAACTTCTTCATATCTGACTTTTCCATTAGCTAGAATTTCATAGTGACTTTGTACTCATGTACAGTTTGTTTCTCATTAAAATTTAGCAAATATTGTTACAATGAGGTAAAGAATTAAAACAAAAAAAGCTTATCCAGTTTCTAACGAAACTACTGAGTTGCATTTCATAACAGTTTTACAGTGCAAAATCCAGCAATACATTAGGCCTTAAATCAGTGAAGAATGATCTGTTTCTTTTTCATTGTACTATCTTGTGAATTTGCAAAACATCCCATTTTTTGTGACTGTGCTGCTGCTCCTGCCACAAAGTAGTTTATTTCATGATGTAAGGCCCCCAAACACACTCACTCGATGAGACTCCTGAAAGGGGTTACAGTTTTCCATGTACTCTTGAGTTAGATGCACGGGAGAAATGCTGACAAGATGTTCTCAAGAGGTCAAAACAACAAAAAACTTCACTGGCAACTTTAGAAAATCAGAGAACTTTGGCAAAAGTTTAGAGCAGCATTCACTCAACATAAAACACTTCACAAAGCATTAACTTAGCCCATTCAAGTTAGCAAACTCCAAGCCTGTCTGATTTTGAGTTACTCAAAACTCTGAGAAGAGGGAGTTAGAAGAAGAAAGAGGAAGAGAGAAAGACAGAAAAGATATAGAAAAGAACAAGTATAGCTACCACTCCTGGTTCCAGCGGTGTTCAGCTGATAGAAATTCCAAGAGGAGGTAGGGTCAAGACCTGTGCTTGCCTCATGCTTCGGTTTGGTACCTTTTGGCTTTCCTGAGCCCTTCCCCCAGGTTGGATTTACGATCATCTGGCCGCTCTGGGGCTAGACTGAGGCTCCGGGGGTGGAGTGTGGAGCATTGCCTCTGGTGTGGCAGGGATTGGTGACCACTGTGTGGCAGGGATACAGGCCCAAAGGGGGTTGTGTGTGTGCAGAGCAGGGCATCGCCTCCCCAGAGCAAGGCCTGACCTACCTCTTCTCCCACACATGCACCCAAAATATTTTGAGCCAGCAGTTCTCCCAGTCTGTCACATGTGGTTCTCTGTGGATAGAGATTTTCCCTGATTTCAGCAGTATTTTGTACAGGTGTAAGGGTTGGTGTGGGTGGATGTCACTGCTGGCACAGTGCTCAGTGTAGCTGCTTCTGTAACATACACAGAGATCTAGAGCAGTTCAGCCTTCTCCGTATGCTGGCATTTAAAAATGTCACTAACACACTGAGGCTTGCAGTCAGGGGTGCTTGATTTGGTATCAAACTCTGAGTCAGTGTGATCTCATATAACCTCCAGATGGCCTGACTTGCAGAGATGCTAAAAACAGTCAGATTCTACTCCTTTAGCTTTATAAACTAAATGAGGCTGTTGCAGTATTTATTTTAATAATACACATCAGTCTCCACATCAGATTCTTCAGCTAATGTTTCAGCTTTCCAGTCACTTTCCTCTGGACACCATTTAGAATAAGTATTTCATCACACACAGAGGATCTTATGAATGAACTGTCAATTTCCCACAGAACTGGGAAAAATCAATATGCCTCTTCCAGGCCTTGAAAATGCTTCTGCTCCTAGTGAAGACTCTGTTACATCAAATCATATTGACAATGATTTCAAGCAACTTTCCTGATGTGTAGTGACAGAAGAGCTTTTTTCCTTTTGCAGCAAAGCGAATAAATACTATGAAAACACTTTGTACCTATTCTGTATTTGTTGCCTCCTGGTTTTCCCAACAGCAAAACTTCTTACAGGGAAAAAACAACCGAAGAATTATAGGAACTTTTGCTTAAATATGTTCTCTTTCTCCTCAATAAGCAAGTAACATTATTTCTAAAAGTGTTTGGTCCTTCTTTGTGGTATTGAATTCAAAGAAGGCATTAAAAGAAGACTAGATGTCTTAAGACATGTGCAATATTTTGGGTTCATAGAGACTTCTGTTTTGTTCACTTCATCAGCATGGTGTTGATGAGTTAAAACCTGAGTATGTCTGCTGTCATTGCTCTAGTAAGCTACTCTTAGAGGGTACTGAGTATGAAGTAACTGATACTGCAAAGATGCTTGCAGTAACTCGGCCTATGGGGTGTTTCCTGGTGTTAGTGGATTATGTTTGATGAGAGTCCAACTTAATTTATGTTGATTTTGGGGCAAATCTTCCATGACATGGAATGTTATTTTGTGTCAGGATTTTCTCTGTGTCAAGAGGGCAGGCTCTCTCAACTGAGCTCTGCTGCCCCAAGCAAAGGTGCAGCAGCACTGTGTGTGGGATGTCACCCCAAGCAAATCCGCCTCGTGCCTGTCATTTTGTCTGAGCCTGCACCACAGGTTCTCCGTGTTGGATACCTTTGCTTTACGTACCCGTGTGTAGGGCATATACTTACCCTTGGGATGCTGGATTCTCTGTGCTTCCCTCTCCTTGAACTGCATCTCTTCTGCTACATTCTGTTTGCCAATGGGCTGTGATTTAAAAATCTTGTGATTTACAAAGCTTGAAGGAAGTTCCCTCTATGTGCTGTAAATGGTTTATATGTAGGAGCAGAGGCACTGAGGAAAAATTTCATAGATAATGTATGACAAGGGTTTTGTTGCATTGTGCTGTGCTTCAATTAATTATGTCACCTTGTGGAAGATGTCTCTGCAATGCCATGTGATTGGAGTATTTCAGACTGGAGCACAGAATTTGGAAATGGTGACATTTCAAAAGAGTGGGTCCTATCAGATAATGAGAAGTGTTGCCAAGTATCATGGGCACCTATCAGCTGGGAGTATACTGGGGTGTTCTACTATGTACAGAGCAAGGGTTTCAGATTTTTTAATTTTAATTTTTGCCATTTAAATATAAAACAAGAAAGAGTCCCTGTTCCATGTGGGTAAAAAATAGCATTTTGTAGAAATTGTCTTCCTGACTGCCAGTTCATGTGGGTGTATGTCTAAAGGAATATGTGTGAATTCAGTCAGTCCAACAATGATTAAATATATAATTAAACAATAGTTAAATATATAATTAAAATAATTTAAAAAGAAGAGGTAAGACTTGTAAAATTAGAATTCCTCTTTTCCAAGAAGTTATCCAATTAATTTCTAGATGAAAATTCATCCATCTGGCTTGTGAAGACTATTAAAAAAATATATATATATAAAATATGTATGATTGCAGTTAAAAAATAACTAAGGTCCAGTTTTTATTCAATATTGCTTGATATTACAACCATTCTCTTGTTTCTTTTTCTTTCTATGGCCATTGAGGGGGGATGTGAACTGCTGCCTAACTCAATTTTTTTTTCATCTCCAGAAGCCTAGGAGGACCTGTTTCTATTGCAGGGCCACTTCCCACTTCGGTTGTGGGAACTCTTCAGGATTGGTTTTGGTATGCGGCCTTGCAAATTCTGGTGTCAGAATGAGAGCAGGAGGCTGCAAACAGCTGAGGCTGGCACAAAGCTGCAGAGCCAAATGTGTTAATGCAGCGTCAGTGGACTGACAGCAGTCAGTTACCAGATTTGGCTGAGAACTCTCTCATCTGGGTCAATTTCTATTGATTTGCTGTTTGACTCCAAGAATGAAGTGTGGGAAGATGGTAGGACCAGCTTCTCCTTTCCCTGCATTGATCAACTTAAAGTGATCAGCTCTAGGTGAAGTGGTTTTGGACTCTGGCGTACACAGGAGGTGTAAGACACGATGCTGGGTCAATAGTTAGCTCACTCCAGTGAGGACTGTTATGTAGACATAAGTGCTACCTCTCTGGTGCACTTTGATCTTCACTGTTTTTGGAAAAGTTATGGTGGTTATCTGTTTACTCCTGCTTGCTCAGTGATGTTGGAGAAACAATGAACAGTGATTATCTTCCAAGGTTATTGTAATATGAACTTAATTTGAACTTAAGTGGACAGCTCCATCATTTACCTCTCTGGTTTCTTTTCCTTCCCATAAATGTTATTCCAAACACTGTGCCACTCCCTGTAAAGATGCTAATCCTTCATTGGAGTGGCCTGCTAGATGGGGTGGCAGATGACCTCTCTGAAGAGAGTTTGTTGTGATTATCTGTTCCCAAGTAGTATCCTTTCTGGGGGTTTGTTACATACAGAAGGTTAGTATGCATTTAACGCTGGAGATACATTTTTATATATATAACTCCATGCATATATATATATATATATAAAATATGTACACAAAATAATGCAGTGCTTAAAAAATTAATTCTGATTTCTAGAGCAGAAGTCTATTAACTTATGTACCTAAAACCAGGACTTGAAGGGACTGGAAACACATCTAACTGCTGTTGCATGCAGAGAAGGACTTTGCTTCCTCTGACTGTATTCTGCTGCTCTGTTCCTGCTGGGAGCTCTGGCATGGTCACAAGTAGTGTTCCCACTTCAGCTGTGTGGGGCTGGGTGTGGTTTGAAAACATTGCTTTCTTTTTGTATTCTTTGTTTTGAAGGTAGGCAGAACCACTGCCTGGGTAGTCTAAAGGTTTATGGTGTTATTTGAATCAATGTTTTATTCTGCAGGAACTTTTTCATGCAAATAAGTGTGTGTTTGACTCAAGAACGTAAGCCAATTACATTTTTACATGGTTTGTATCCTTGTTGGCCTCTGATTTCCTACATTTTTCCTAAACCACTGTCATACCTGTGGGAGAGGAAGTAGCTCCTGAGAGAATGCAGCTAATAACTTTGCACATTAAAGAAAACCAATCCCAATCCTGACGAGACTGACACTCAGCCACTGTAGCAGGTGAATGAATTGTGACTCCCATCTGGCCATTTTTGTTATTTGAATACTCTTCTCTGCCCCATAGATTCATGATCCTATCAGCGGTCCTGCAGTGGGGCTGACATCTGAGAGGCAAAAGGACAGCTGTGGGCTACTGTAGCTTTTGTCTTCAACTTCCCCATCTCAGAAATAGGTGTGTGTGTAGGATTTCTAGTGAACTCTCTATCATCTGGTGTTTCATATATTGCTTTAAATGTACCATGCCTATTCAATGACAGTGATGAAATACTCCACTTGTGGTTTTCATGTCAACAGCAGCTCACTACTGCCTAGAGAAATTACCTTGCCTCTTGTAAATACCCTGTTCCTGTTGATTTTGCCCTCCTTTCAGTTTGTGCTCTACTCCAGCTTGCAGAGGCTGTTCTCTCTGTTCCATTCTCCAAGGAAGTCCTTTCTGTGTCTCTCCATGTTTCTGTGTCTGTTCTTACACTTGTCACCTGGAGTAGAAAGCTCACAGGAGCCTCTACATGGTCACTGTCATGCTGCGAGAGAGGCAGTTTGCGGACTCTGTTACTGGAGTCCAGCCACATATCCACAGGAAAGTGGGAAGGAGAAGTGAAAACCCAACACTGGCTGGTCTTTGTACCATTTTATAAGGTTCTTGTTCCTGTTTGACAAACAGCTTTGTTCCATAAGCACGTGTACACCTTTCAGTGTAATGTGCAAGCATCTCCTTTTGAAACAGCAAGCCTCGTGTTGGTGCAAGACCTCCCAAGTAACACCTGTGGAAGTTAATACTTCTTCAGTTATTGTGTCAAAGTGTAAGTCTGGTGAATATCAAAAGCTGTGCATACAGCTCTGGCTCTGATGTGATGAATTTCACATTTCATAACAATTCATTAAAAACTGCTGCAGGACTGAGCTGTGTAGAATCAAGTGAGGTAGAATGGATGAGGCTATTTTAGAGACTGGCATGGTCATAGAGATTTGAGGGATGTGCTGAGTCTCCTGTTTGCACCACATGGAAGGCCTGTTGCTGTTGAAGTGCAGGATCTCAGTGGTGTTACTTGAGGCTGGAGTACAGGGCTGAAATTTAAATATGCTGGTGATTATTGCTGCTGTATGAGTTAGAAACATACTGTGAAGTCCTAAGTACTTTATGGGGAGAGTTGGTGGGACTCCTTTTCTCTATCTTTGGAGCTGCATCAGAACTCTGGTGAGTATTCCTACTTAAATCTTATTAGTGTACTAAGGTCAGATTTTCATTTATGCTAAAAGGCTACCTTGTTCCTATCTGCCATTGTAACATGTCCTTAAAATGACTGCAATGATATTTATGGAGCAAGCTAGAACAATTTTGGTATATCAAAATTGTGTGTTATCAAAATTGTTCAAGTGAGCAGTATTAGACTCCTAGCTTGAGGAGTTTGAAGGATTTTATAAGATGGAAGGATGGACTTTACATTGTGGGATGTGATTGGACTTCTGTATAAATGATGGTGAGAAGAGAAACCTGTAATTTTTCACAGAACAAGCAGGAATGGAATACACACATTTGTTCATGAAGCAGGTGTTTAAGAATGTAAGCTTATAAAAGTGAGAGGGTAGTCATATTTTGTATGAAAAAAGACCTGCCTTGTTTTTTATTCCATTTCCATCTTTCTTTCTGGGAAGATACTTTTCTGCAGTTATTGTTATCAAAGTGCTGCTCTTGTCATTGTTTCACTCAGTTAATAGAACTTTAGTTCAAAAACTTTCTACCTTGGAAAAAACAAACACAAAGGCAAACCAAAACAAACATCCATAAAGTTGTTTCAGAATTCACAGAAAACAAACTGTGGATCAATTATTAAGTGCTTTCCCTCTCCCTCATCCACTTCCTGATGTGTTATTAATTTTGCATGAGCCCCCTGCTTAGCCGTTCATGCACTTAGAGTATAGAGCGCAAAGGCTTTCAGCACTGTAAATGATTGCGCACTTACTACGACCCTCTGCATAAGAGCAGATCCTGTTGACTTCAGTGGGAATCACTTGTTGGAAGCTGCATAGTTGTTTTACAAACAATGTAGGTTTTTAAAAAGAAAACAAACAAAAAAGGGAGGATGTGTGAGAAAGCCCCAAGAGAACCCCCAAACGAAACACTGAAAAGTTGTTCAAAAGAGCTGGAGTAATTACTTCAGTTGCCTAAGTAGTTAAGACCTGGCAAAAAGGATGATGGAGTGGTCTAACCAAAATCTCTGGCAGAGAACAGTTGAGCCTACCAGGGGGTGTTCCTGCTCATTTGTGTTTCCGAGTAAGCGTCTTGCCTGGGCATCCATTACATGGTAACTTCCTGCAGCAACAGGAGCTCTATGAGACTCTAATACTTAGATCATTGAGAGAACTTAGCTGATGAAGGGCACAGAGTTCATCCTCAGCAAGCAATTGTGACTGTGTTCTCTCTGATTGTAGAGCAGTGGTGTGCTTGCACAAAATAGCTTTACATGTGCTGAAATATGTGCAGAAAACAGTGGTTTCTGCAGGCTATATGCCTTGCTACCAGTCTGGGCAGCAAGCTGGTCACTGCTGTCATTTTTTGTAACTAGTGATTCATAACATTTCATTGAGTACTGAGTCCTGCTTTTGCCAGACATGTACATAATAACAGGAACTTCATGATAAGTTTGTGTCCAAGGGAGCTGCTAATGCCCAGCTCTAAAGCACCACTACTGACGTGCTCTACCAGCAGCCACATAAGAAATCTCCACTTTGTATTAATGGCATCTGAAATTTAACAACAGCTTAGACTAAAGATAATGGTTTCTGCATGAAATATGTTCTATTACTGCTAATGGTGTCTTATCAAATAAGCTAGTGTGTCAGATAAAAGAATTTCTGTAAACAAAGCATAAAAGAAGCTGTGTATATAGATCAAGCCTGAAAATCAATTTACAGCTGAATGGGGACTGAACATCTCGGTCTAGTTTTGTTTATGCTTTGGTGATTGATAGAGAAAAAGTAAAACCAGTCTCTCTAAGTGCAGAACTTGAATATTGCATTTATTTCCTACTATTGGATTGTTTATGAGTAGGTAGTTATACTTTGTGCTAGTTCCAGTGGTTTCAATATTGTTAAAAGTAAACAAGAGCCACCTTTCTTTTTGCCCTTAAGGAAGGCTTTAAAGAAATGTGAAACTGATTCTTATGGATGGCTTAGAAAAAAAAAAAATGGTCAAGGTTAACAATCCCTGCTTTTAGATTCATCATACCACCAAGTGAGATGAAGAACTTTGAGCTATTGCACTGAATCCTTAATCTACTACATTGTCACATACCTTTAAATGAAACATTAGCCTCCAGAGCCAAAAATGGTTCCCGGGTTTTGGAGGAGATGTGCTGAGCCTTGCCTTTTGACTGGATTTAATGCAAGGGAGTTTCCAAGGGGAAAGAATCTTGCTCTCATTTTTCCCTCTAGTATATGAAGAGACAATATATCAATGTATCTACAGCTCTTATTAAACAAGTTAAAGTGTTAATGATAAAGAAGTGAAAAAAATGTTTCTTTAAAGATCGTGTAATCTGGATTTCTGTTAGTTTTGTGTGGATTAACAGTTTAAATACCTGTAACAGGTTGGTTGGTTGGTTTGTTTGTTTGTTTTAAAATATGTTTGGCTGTGTTTTGTGTGGTGTGAAAGATGTGATAAAAAGGCATTTTTGAATAATCTTTGATTTCCAGCTGGGGTCCCATACAGTTCCAAGATAGTTTGGAGTTTTGATGGTTTTGTCCCAGAGGGCATTTGAAGATGGTGTCCTTGCCAGCTAAGCCAGTTTAAAGCCCGTGTAAGATATGGCTTCATGGGCCAACCGGGAGGCTGGTGAAGAGTGACGTGGGAGGAGAACAACTTCCCTCAGGGGAGGATGTGACTGGGGGAGGAGCCATTTTGCTACAGAAACACCGAATTGCTTTACCTGCCTTGATTTAAAGCCATGTACGGGTTTTTCTGTGAATGCTGTCCACGTCAAACACCAACCCTGCAATTAGTATTTGGCATAATTAGTAATTTCTGTGGACAGACCCAGTCTGCGAAAGTCCCCCCTACTATACACTGAGTGATGTCCCTTGGGAATATTTCATCTTAATTAGCTCAAGTCTGTGTCAAGCTCATTGTCATTTCCATATTGTTGTCAAAGTCTGATACCTTTGATCAACCCCAGGCTGAGTTAGGAAAGCCTAAGGTATGAAAGGAATGTTGAAATCTGCAGAGCTACAGTTACTACTGAAATTATGGAAACAAAACCATTAATACTGGTCTGGTATGACCCAGTAGGAATTTGTCTGGAATGGTATTTTCACTGCACTTTGCTCAAGTTCATCCCTTGAACTTTGGGATGAATATGTGTCTAGTGAAATTTCTTCTTTCTGGCTTAATCTGAGATAATGCCAGCAGTTTGTACTTTGTGGTCTGTAAAGTGTTAAAAAATTTCAAAAAGGATTCTCAGTGTTCAGAATGAGAGTAGGGTAAAGTTTATGTATTTGTTATTTGTGATATGTTCCTAACAAATTATATAATAAATAAAGTAACTGGAAGCAGAGGAGTAAATACAAAGGTAGCGTTGGAAGTAATTTTGCGAGCTTATTAAAGGTAGCTCTGAAATTATCAAGAAATTATGTTACTTTAATGAAAATATATAGCATTAAACCATTGTTTTAAATTCAGACATACTACACTATTAATCAGTTCCTTTAATATGGGTATTTTGCATTTAAAAGAAAAGGGAATGTTCTTGGATTTGGCTAGGACGCAAGAATGAAAACTTGCACAGGGCTAGACAGGAGGTTGTTTTGAAGCTTCGATGAGTGGTGTGCTGTGAGGTTTTCTAGTCTTTTCTCTCTGACATCTAATATTATGTTTGGATTGAAGCATTCCCTCAGATAGAAAATAACTGAAATAAGGTGTCACTGCTAAGGCAGACCTCAGCCTTTTTAGAAATGCAAATAAGAGGCCATACCCATGATCACGCTGGACCAGGCAATAGGTCTGTTTAAGGTAAATATCCTCAGAAAATGACCGGTGGTAGACAGCTGGTGAGAAGTGTAAGAAACAAGGCAGGTGTATAGTGATAAATCTTAGGGAATATGCTCTGAATCCCCAGCCTTTCAGATCCAGAATTAGTGTCTTTGTACTTGGTATCACTAGATGATTTTTTCTTTGTGAATTTATCGAGGTGATCGTTGAATCTCCAATTTTCTGAAGTGAGTGACATCCAGTTGTTAGCTGTACCTTTTTTCTATTAGTATTGGCTTTCTTTGGGAGAGGTGGAGTTCCAGCAGGCGTCTAATAAAGCATTCTACAGATTGGAGTCAATTAACTTTCATGTTCATCTGCTTAGCTTCTGTGAAACCACAATGAAAATCCTGCATCTGAAGAATGTAGTTTGAAACACCTTTTATCTGCTCCCTGCTGTACCCTGCCCCTGGCTTTTCCACACAATACCATTAAGAAACAAATTTTGGACACCTTCCTTTTCAGTGGTTCAGGTGGTTGAATTACAAATGTAGGAGGCGTGTAAAGTCAAGTGAGTGTACCAGTCCAAGGCAACTACAGCTGGATGTTACAGATGAAAAAGCTTGCTGCTGGGAAGAGGAGCTTAAAGTTTCCAGATGGTGACCTAGTTGGATCTTTACACAGCTCCTCCAGTTACAATGGAATAACCATTTTCAGCCCAGGCCGTGTTTAACAGTAAGACGTATAGTTGCAGTTTTAATGTAGGATTGCAATTCCTTGCAGTCCTGTCCTTTTTCATCCTCTCTTTCCCATGCTTCCCAAAAGGAAGAAGCATGCAAGCCAAAACTCCCAGAATCCTTATTTAATTTTGCCCCTGATTATGATACAACCTTATTAAGTAACAAAATAGTATACAAGAGATGAGAATTCTGTCATGGGCAGGTGAATCTGAAAGGTATTCTCAGGCAGACACCAGGCTATTCCTTCCTTTGATTACAATTTTGGAAGATTCCAGTAACTGGCTGTAGCTTAAAAGGTCAAATGTAGCACTTACCTGTTGTTTTGGAAGGAAAGGTGTGAAGTTCCTTTCTTGTCTGGTCCCCAAGAAAGCTCCTAAGCATATGTGTGGCTTATGGGCAGTGCTGCCTAGGCTGTCTGTGAAGCAGAGACCAGTGTTGTGCTGAGAGTACAACCCTGAGGGGGGTTGCAAAAGGTAAATCAATGGCCAGGCAGTAGAGAGGAGTCGTCGGTGCTGTGTAAGCCTGACATCTGCAAGGTTGTGTTGTAGCCCAAGTAAATTTGTTAATCAAGGCAAGTTTATAAAAGTTATCTTACCTTATACCACAGCATTGGACATCTGATAAATGAAATGTGAGACTTTTCTGGTTTATTTGCATAGTAGTCATGGGAAGGAAGGAAGAATGTGTCATGGATGATGACTAGTATTTACTGGCTGACAAAGAAGAGAGAGGCAAGAGAGCAACATAACCTCATAAGAGAGCATGATCAGATCCTTTAAAGCTAGCTGACCATCCAGAGACTGGCTTCAGATTTAAACTAGTTTACTAGGCTTGAGAAACAACTCTGTAAGCTTTTTTTTTTTTCCCAAAGACTTTTTGTTTTACTTAGAAATAATGAATGAGTGCTTCTGAATGCCTTTGTAAGTTCTTAAGTTCTTATTCCCAGGGCTCAGGTCCATGATCTGATCCCCTTGGGAACTGGATTTCCAGGTAAAGAACTTAGTCTTGTTGCTATAGGAAAGCTCCAAAAAAAAAAAAAAAAAAAGGCCTGAGAAAAGAGTTTGGTAGCTGTTCATCTTGAAATTTGTTTTATTTGCTGCATGGGGATCTGTTTTGGAAGTACTTCAATGAAAGTTGGACAATGGAACAAAACGCTTTAGGGCGTAGCATTTAAATGTGTATGACTTCGGTTGATTATTTTGGTTTTCTCAAGTTTTTAGGTGTGTGGTTTTGTGTGTTTTTTGGGGGGCGTGGGTGTGTTGGTTTTTTTTTTTCATTGTTGTTATATATATGTGAAGTACTTGGATTAATTCCTGTTTTCTTGGCAGCAACAAAGAGTTGTTCTGTCTCTGCCACATCCTTGTTCTCTGTATAACTGTGTTCTGCATCACTCCTTGATCTTCCATACGATAGATTCTTCTGAATGAGAAATAAACCCATCCTACAAACTGAATTTAATCTATAGGCTAGATCTACTTCCAAAGGTGTAATTGCTAGAAAACTGTGGACTTTTCTAGCATTAATAAAATCCAGTGTGAGCAGTGTATGTTAGCATGTTTACTTTTTTATACATATATATACACAGGTGTGTGTATGTATATATATATTCATATATAAAAATATATATTTTTACATATAAATATATATTATATATACAAATAGATATATTAATATATAATATATATACGCTTTTTTTCCTGGTTCTGTTTTTCCACTTCTGCTCCGTACCAATACTGCTGAAGCTCATGTAAGAGGACAGCTTTTGCTCTTGCCAGCCAGAATCTGTTTTTGCAGTGAGGGGTCCCTGCTGGGGAAGCCCTTCTTTTCCTGCTCTTTCTTCTCTCCGCAGGGTAGCAGGCATAAGGACTGCCCTCCCGGCTGCTCTGCTGACAGCCGCGCCTTCTCTGCTCCGACTGCAGCAGCTGCTGCTCCTCAGCCTGACTGAGAGAGCATAAATTAAAATACAAAGGTCTCCTGTGTCCACTCTTGGCTGGCAGTGCAATGGCAGATCAGACCTTCCTACATCATCTTCACTTGACTTTCTTCTTTTTCTCAAGAATTTCCTCTGCATTTGTATCAGTCTTTTACCACTGGGCTGAGTAGAAGCAGCAATCCAGTAACTCTAAATATTTTATTAGTTATGTCACTGGAGCAGTTTGCAGAGAAAAGAATCAGCAATGTGGGTTTCACCAAAAGCTCAAGTCTTTCTGCTTTTCATACTGCCTGGAGGAGATGGACTGTTTGTGTGCTTTTCGTGGCTGCTGAAGATCCAGAGCTAATTCCTGTTCTCCTCTCCCCACGAAGTCAGTGGGAGTGTTAGAAGCAGCAGAACCGTTGTGTTGCCATTGTGTGTGTGACTGAGGGCACAGCAGTGAGTGTGTTTTCTCCAATGGGCTTTTATTGTTTTGCAGCCTGGTGTCTTAAAATGCTCATATAGGGGGTCTCAACCCCAGAGAGTGGAGAGGGAGCTACTTAGTGGTGGAGTGGAATGCTGTGCAACAGAATTGACTATGTTGAATTCCTGACCCAACTGTAGGGTTTTTTGTGGGGGGGTTGTTTTGCTTTTGCCCTGTGCTTGTCTGACATGGCAGATGTTCTTTGACTGAATGTGCTTAATTGTGAGGACCCTTCCTTGTAGGTGATAAGTGATGAGGATGATGATGATTTTCAATTGTTTTGTTAAAGTAACTGTGTCTGCTTCCTCTACTTTTTCCTGCTTTAGACCCCACAGGCTGGTTTGGCTTCTTGGGCATTTGGCTCATGCCAATGGCATTGAATATTCTTTTGTAAGAGTGCTCATGTTTTTTCTAGTCCTCTTATCTGTCTTATCTATTTCAGTCAGAGTCTGAATTCCAACACCTTTGTGGGAAAAATAAATTCTCTAATATTTCGAGTGTTTGTTTGGTTTTTATTTTTTTACCCCTTCTTGAAATGTATTTTTTTTTTCCTTTTTTTTCCCCACCATGGAATGCAATGTTAAAGTTGCACCCTCTTGTGTTGGAGCTTCTGTCATGTTGGATTTGTCTTCAGGGCATTGTCAGGATTGGAAGGCAGCCCTGAGGAAAAGCATTTCAGTAAATGGTTTATTTTTAGTCCCTGAAAATCATGTAAGACCTGTTTTTTTTTTTATTTCTGTTTGTATAATTGTCATATAGTCTTCAATGAAGGTTTGTTTAGGTCCTCTACTTATTTTATCCACTGCTCTCTGGATTATGGATATGGAGGTTCTCCATGATTTGTGCAATGACTCAATTATTTCTCTTTAATGTAGATATGTTTTGGTTTTAAATGCAAGGCTCTGCAGCAGTGAAAGAATACTCAGGCTGAATACCATTTTGTCATACTTAACAATATTCCACATTGAGAGCACCCAAAAGCAAAATATGCCTAAGCTTAGAACCTTTTTATCCACAGTTGTGTTACATTTAAAATGTCTTGATTTCTACAATTGACTTTATGGGTTTGGAGGGAGGGAAGTATCAGGACTTGCTCATGCTGTTTGTTTTATCAGGCTGATTAGGTGAGTGAAAGCTACCTTGGTGGTGGGGCAAGAGGACAACATTGTGCAAGTGAACTGTTGTATGAAAGCAAAATGCACACATGATGAAAAATGTATGTGTCCTTTTTCTTCACTAAGTTTCATGCTAGTAGCAGGTGCAGATGAATAGCTGGCATCCTGTATTTCCCATGTCACAGACAGCAGGATGAGTGGGAAAGCAAGTGGCTGTGTAGCACCCACGCTGAGGTGCAGTGGCAGGGTACTTCTGTAGCTGTTGGTAACTCTTCCTCTGTAACTCCACCCCAGCTGGTACAAACAATCGTGGGTCTGTGATGTGAACTTGCCAGCCAGGGCTTGCATTGAGTAAACTGGTCTCTGTTAGCTGCTCTTCTGGAGAGCTGTTGTAACGGTGTGTTGACTCTTGCTTTCTTTTTTTTCCCCTCCTTTTTATCTTAAACAGTGAGCTTTCTACATGGGGAGAATGAGGAGTATTCTGTGCGTTGATTTGCTGTTTGTGGTGATGTGAAGGACTGTAAATTTCTGCTTAATTCTGATCAGTTCGAGAATGTTTTGGTACAAAGAGTCCAGGGTGTGGTAAGATTACCCAAGAAGTCTGCTAAGGACACGTAAAGTTAATTGCAGGAATTTTACCGTTCCTGTCAGCTGATGGTACTCACTTCTTTTTTGGTTCTGAAATGGTATCATCCTTGAATACATTTTTGTGAATCACTGTCACTTGACTTGCTTGTGGGTTCAGAAGATTGATTTTTGTGTAAAGCTCCTCCCTGTCCTTTGCTGGCTGATTAAATACATAACATTTTTCTGAACTTTTGGCATGTCTTTGTGGTTGTGTTATCCTTTAAAGGGGAGGAAGAGAACCGAGAAGCCTATCTACATTCTCTTCTTATTTAATACCATAACTAAAAAACGGACATAAGTTCCCGAGGGCACTTTTGATGTTTGTGCTGCTCTCTTCTGCAGGCAGGAAAATAAGCAAATGGGAGCAGTAGCTGAAGTACTTGGTAGAGTGTAATTGCCTACTATCACACTGTGATTTGCAAAGACTGTAGAAGCAATATAAGTAGCATTGGTGGGGATTTCTTTTTTTCAGGCAACGTTCTTTCCACCCTCAGTTATAACCAGAGCACTTCAATTACAGCTCGCTGTCTAATATGAAGAGGCTCAGTGTCAGAGAGGGAGGGTGAGCTACAGTGTAGAATTCATTGGCCTGGCACTGGTATGATTCAGCTGACAGTTTTTACGCTTGCTGGCATGGCCCTTTCACAACCTAAGATACTTTTTTCATTTGTTAGTATTGTGCTGGGTGATTGCCGTGCTTTCAAACAGGCTGATCATGAGATTTTGAGTATTTTGACGCTTGATTGGGGTTGGCTGCCCTGGCCTATGTACTCCTGTGGGTACTGTAGTATTATAAATAACTGTGCTTCTTGTTTTGACCAAGTATATTCTTGAAATGTCATTTCAAGTGTAACAGTGAAGAACACATTAGTAAGAAAGAATGAGCCATGCAGCTGTTGGGTTGTTTTCTTTTTTGACATTGACCTGCTTAATCTTCCCAGGACCTTCCATTTTTTCATGGAAGCTTGGGAAACATCTGCTGATACATGTCCTTGAGGACATTGAAAAGTATTGTTCAAAAGGGTAGTTTATTCTGTTCTGTTTCCTCTACTTCCTACAGCAGTAAGGCTTGGCCTGGTTTCCATGTTAAGAAGCCAGTAACTCTGACTGGGTCTCTCTTATAGTCTATAGACAAGCACAGAGAAGATTTGCCCAGAATTTGGTAAGGTTTTGGACTGAAAGAGTAGGCTTTGGTTTGATGTGGCTTTGTTGTCAGTGCTTTGGTCAGAACTGGGTAGGCTGTGCAGATAGGTGGCTAGTTAAAATACACTTGCATTAAGAATATTTATTTTGGCATTAAAACAACATTCTATAAGTAAAGTCCTTTCTTGCTGATCTTGCATTTGTTCCTAAAAGGCACTGTACTTCAGAGGTGCCTGTGGAAAAATAGAGATCATTTAGTTTTGAGCAGTAACTGTAAAACTAATCCTGTACTCCAGAATATAATGAATTGTGGATTCTTTGCTCCATTGAGTGAAATATGACTGGTGTGACCTACTTTATTTGCATATTTAACATACTGGCTACTTTTTGTTAGGGGTTTGTTTTTTTTTTTTCTAGTTTCCTAGGCAACAAATGCCCTGGTATACTAGAGAACAGCTATTGTATGGAGACTGCTGCCTGTCTGAGCATTGTTCTTTTGTAGATGGAAGGTTTTAAAGGGGAAAGAGCTGGAGTTTTCAAAAACATCTTTATTAAGTGAAACAGCACAAGGATTTGTTTCACACTGCTATTGAGTGTGAGTTCCTCAATATGTTTGTATTTTTCTCAGTAGGAATATCTGTGGCTTATCTAGTAAAATGGCTTATCTAGTGAAACTGCTGTATATGTTCCCATTGAAGTCATTAAAAAAATGTGGAATAAGTAACTAATAAATGGTTGTTCTTGTCATCCTTGCTGAGCACTGTGTAGATGTGTATTTCTAAAAGTGTTTTATTTTGTGTTATCTGGAATGGAAACAATAATGCAGAATTTAGCACTAGAGTAGACTTCAGGAAGTAGTAGTTTTCCTGGTGGAGTAGGTAAAGAGAGGGGTGGGAAACCTTTTAAATGTAAAAATTTTCTCAAGTTTGTTTTGCTGCTTTTTTATTTTTTAGCCCAATGTTTATTGTTGCAAGGTTAAAAAAATTGTTGTCGTTGTTGCAATGTTAAATTTGAAGCTGTAATGGTGGAATGGTGTTAGGATTGGTAGTGCTGAATCTTACTAAGTGGTGAACAAAATCTGACTCACTGGTTGACTTGTCTGGTGAACTAACAAGTGGTTGGGAGAATGTTGCTGAGTTTTGAGAATACTGAGCACATCGGAGGAGAAAGAATAAGGGGGAATCTATGAGCTTTTGGTAGGGTGTGACAAATAGGTCTGAGTTCTTAGCTTTGAAAGTGCTGCACAGTTCCCCTTTGGTCTTTCTACACTGACTTCAGCAACTCAGCTGGGGACCAATGCTCAATGGTGCAGGTAACTTACAGCTGCATCTCTGGTAATCCGTGACTTATTCTGGTGCTTCCACACTGCTTGAACTGAGTGTGTAGCATGTGGTGCCTGAGTTGCAGGGGCTTGGTGCTTGTTATTCTGATAATCTTCTCTTCTCTTAGTCCACAGCAAGTTGAGAAGGGAATAGTGGCAGGATGAGAGAAATCCACGTAGCTCCATAATTCCTTGCCAGGGCTTTATTTTGTGCTGTCTTTATTCAGCTACTTGCCGAGGCAAGGACAGGTAGCTGGCAGTAGCAGTATATGATCATGAGCTGCCTAGAAAGGTGAGCAAAATAAGGGGATGTACTGGGGAGTGGAACTTGTTTGTTTGTAATTGTTTGGGGGTTTGAGATTTAACGGGTAATTTTGTCCATATTTGCCAGTAGTAGGTATATAATGCATACTTTTTGCATTCTCTTAAGGGTTAGAACTTTCAAATGGCTAAATATCTTTTGATAATAAACTGCAGTGGAGGCCCCTGCTTAAGTGTGATGTTTTTGTTTGTTTTGTAATCAAAAAATTAAAGTTTTCATAGTAAGACTTCAGTGCAAGAACTGGGGGTGGAAGGAGAGTGAAGCAGAGTGAATACCTAACCAAGTACATCTTCAACAGTCTAGAATCTCATCCATATGGCAGTAACAAAGCTTTCTGATCGTAAAGCCACAAATCTGTGGTGTTTGGCTATTGCTGAAGGCTGGGGAGAGCTCTTTTGGGCTTTGCCAAGCAGGGGAGTTGCTCTTTTATGACTGCTGCCTCAGCTGTTACTGGTTATTAGTTGTGCAGAACGTGAAGGTGGTGAGCTGCAAAGCTTTTGGTACAGTCACAGCTCTGTGAAAGTTCACTGTTGCAAAGACAATGATGTGTGTCAGTGTTTGTGTGTGACCTGGTGAAGTTCAGAGCGCTACTATATGTCATTTGGGACACTTTTATACATTTCTAAGTTTAACTCACCAATTTTCCTGATTAGTGATGGGAAAATGACAGTACAGTCATCTTCATACTACCTTGCAAAGTCAAGGTATCCAAGGTTATCATAGAACCATTTAAATTGAAAAAGACCTGTCGGATCATCAGGTCTAACCATAACTTTAATTGCTGCCAAATCCACCTCTAAACCATGTCCCTCAGTGCCACATCTGCCCTATATTTTGTGGTGGATTCCTACAATAGAGCGTGCTTTGTGAAGGGAAAAAAAATGAGGATTTTTCTTACAAGAAAGCTCTTTTTGGGGTTAGGGGGAGGTTCAGATTCTGTGTGATGAGTTCTGCAAATGGATCAGAGGGTGATCTCCCCAGGTGGTTGTCATGTAGCTTATCCTGTGGTTTTGCCTCATGGAAAGAAAGTAGGTAACTGACATTGCTCTGGATGTTCAATACCAACATCAACTGCTGTTCATGAGTACCTGTTCCTACTTGTGCTTGGTCAAAAAGATGACTGACTGCTAGTAATAAAAGATTTTACAAGTCTTTGAACTCTACACATGCCAGCTTTTCTGACTTGAGAGTACATTATGGCACTGTACCTCTTCACTAGTTGCCAGTAACTTGATCAAAGTAAACCCAAATCAGGAGACACAAGCATTATTTAACAATCTCTCCAAGTAACTGATTCAGGTTCTTGTGAAAGTAGCTGTACGTGATGTGATCTGGACCTCCTGCAAGGGCAGTGTTCCAGTGGAACTGCTGATCTTCTTATCTGACTCTGTGCTCATAAAATAAGACTTTCTCAACTGAGAGACTCAATAATAGGCAAACAATTTCAGGTTTCAACACAAAACGTAAAAGAACCCTAGTTCTCACTCAGTTAAGGCATCTAAAGTAGATTTTCATCTCTAAGCTCTGGAGAGAGGGAGAGGAAAAAAAACAACAGATCTAGATGTCATAGATCTCTTGAAGTAGTAACTGAACTGAAGTATCCCTTTGTGTGTTAAATATTCAGCATGTGAATGAATAAACAATTCATGAGAGGTTGCTGTCTAGCTTGCTCTCTTCCCCCAGTGATGGTGGGGGAGAGTCTTGGGGAGAGCTCTGTGCCTGACTATTCATTTATTAACACCCATGGATGCAGCAACTAAAACTGAATAAAATGGAGAGGCCAAGCGTGTAGGAGGGAAGATCTGTCTTGTAATTTCAGCTGGGATTAAAGCCTGTGAGTAGTGACTGTGGCAAATTTTGCAACACGCCATGTTAATTTAACCATAAGAGTCCCTGTCTTATGAATACATTGGTTAACACTATTACAAGCTGTTTTCTTTGAAAATGCTGAACACCCTCCTCTCCCCAAACCCAGTGCTTACCACTGTTGCCTTTTTCCTGGTCACTTTTTTAGAGAACGTGGAAGGAGGTTCTGATGAACAAAGTGGCAATTGCAAATAGGGCTGTAATTTCTGTCTCTGCATTAAGCATTCCCATCTGTTGTATCTGTAATACTTCTCTTGTTTCACTTAGTGCAGTTTTTCTGGACAGTACATGTCATGCGTATTTATTGCTGCTCTTAGAGCATTTATATGCAAGTATAAAAACTCTGAACTGTGGTGTATTTGAGGTACTTGTGTAAAGCAGTATTTGATAGTGTACACAAATGCAAAGTAAAGGCACGCTCTGCTGTGGAACAGCTAAATGTGTCGTTTAGGGCAAGATCTCAACTGTTGTAGAAAATACATGTGGAAATGTTTTAAGAGTTCGTTACATAAGTAAGGCGTCTGATTATTGTTATTCAAATGTCTTCTCATAATAAAAGCCAAAAACTTGTAGAGGAGTTGTCCTTGTATGTTAGCATCATCCCAGCTGTTCCACAGTGCACTGTAAATCTCAAAGCTATGCTGATGCAGCATTAGGGTGCTTCACTCTTACAGGAAAGTTATTATTTCATTTAGTTTTACTATGTTTTTCATCATATTTCATGATATGAGCATAGGAAATTTTCTTGTTTTCCTTTTAGTAAAGAAGTTCAGCTTTGAAAATCTGGGGTGGATGTGTACATAAGGAAGGAGTCACTCCAAATATCATTCTACCATGTTGGTTATATTGCAGGATGATTTCCCTTGGCTTTCCCTTCTGTTTGTTACCTACTGTAGCTTGATAGGGAGAACCAAAATGGTCTTCTGCGGGCTCCTTCCATGAGCTGTATTTGTAGTCTGCAACTGCAAGGACCATGAAGAAGCCAGTTGGACACTTAGAAGTGTGGGAAAGGATATTAGAGCATAACCACACTGAGTTTCTTAAATCTGGTAAGGTTACTCACCACTGCTAAAGTTAGCTTTTGCCTAAGCTTTTGGAAACCAGGTGCTCTGAGGAAATGAAACTGGTGACCAGCTAAAAGAGCCGTGTCAGGCAGTGGCTGCAGCTGTCCCAGGTTGACGTTGGCTGGCACTGGTGATGTGGGAATGTATTCTCACAACAGCTGTAGTGTGACAGGGGTCCCTTGGTGTGGAGTGAATTGCATGTGGCAGTGCCTACTGGGAAAGATCCCTTCCCTTACTAGGGATCCTTCTAGGATGTTGAAGGACATAGTGGTGATAGGAGAAGCAGAAGATAAGGACTCAAGTGTGCTGGTTCTCTTTGTTTTCTTTAGCACTGGTTACTGATATGTTGATCAAAACTTTAGTTCTGCTAAGTGCTGTGTGTGCAAAATTAATGCTTAAGTGTTACACTTAGATCATTGTCAAGTATGTTCTAGTGGCTGCAGAATAGATCAGCAAGAGAGTAGCGAGGTGCAAATGACACATCTGCTGTTTTAATTCAAAGTACTTGATTTTTAGGACTCTTAAGTTCCAAATCTTTGTATAGTAATAATACTTTTTTTCATGATGCTTCCAGTTACATTCAGTAACTTCTTGCAGAACAAAATAGAAGATTCTGTCTGCTTTAATGATGCTTAGTTTGTTTTGAGGAGCATCCTTTCAGAAAAATTCTGGTGAGTTTTAGCTCTGTGTTAAATGAAGTGACTGTCTTGGTGGCAGATTCTCCATCTGCTGGCTGGCGACACTGTTAATTGTACTGGTGTCTCTGTTGGTTTGACAGCTCTCTCAACTGAAATGGTGAAATTATATAGGTTGCAAATGTATTGTTTTTGTGTCTTCCTTTGTTTCCTTTGAAAATGACATAATTCATAGTTCTGGTTTAGAGAACAGCTAAGAAAGTAGTGTCTTGAGGAGGAAGCAACCTCTCTGCTAGGGAATGAGCATTAGAGGGAAGATCTGAGGCTTAAGAACTGTTGCTGATAAAAAGTTACTCGCATAGGCACAGACCAAACCCTGCCAGAAAGCACATCAGTATGTGCGCACATATGACCTTGGAAAGGAAGTCAGGATCAGCTGTAAGAGAATGTAGTGGAGGTTCTCTGTGGTGTTGTCAGTTTTCTGCTTGCAGGCTAAATGCAATGGTGCAGTGAATTTGAAATGATAGAAATGTAAAAAGATTTCTTTTGCGTGCAGATGTCAAACATCAACCAATTATCAGAAGTTTATTGAAGATAGTTTTAATGGTAGTATTAAATCTATTATGCTTTGGTTGCTTTTTAGCTATCTATAGTTCAGGCTTGTCCTCACTTGTTTTTTTTGGGTTTTTTTCTCTCTGTTTAATGCAAGTTACTTGCTGTAGGACTACATAATGATTTTTACTTTTACTCTGAAGTAAATTGCTGTATATGAGTAGTTATACAGTTTATTTTGTTCCTTGCTTCATTCCAGTGTATCATCAGTTCTTATACCATGTAAACCCCTGCATTTCAACATTGTTTTGCAACCTGCTTTGACCTTTTTTTAGATGCAACTGGCATTTTTACCTTATACTTTAGACATGGAGTTGAGTAATTAACCTGCAGAATAGCAAGTGTGATTTGGATTATTTTGACCTGAAATTTTCTGGGGTATCTTTTTTAGGATTGCACTAGTGTGTGATTTTTCTTTTTCTTTTGCCTGCACAGTGACTAGTGTATGCGTACTACATGGAACAGGAGAGGAAGGTTCTCTTACTTTTAGAAGTTAGCAGAATTTTCCTTAGCAGAATTTTCCTTAGCAGACTTTCAGGGAAGAGGGAATTGGTGTTTTGAATTTGCTGCAGTGTAGATGACTTTATTGACACGTAGCCATGATCATGAATGAAGTGCATGAAAATTGCCAAGAGAGAGGCTGCATGGCTGCTGTGCTGCCCTTTCACTTTTATTGGCTCTTTGTGTGGGATGGTGGCACCCCAGCCTACTGGTGGAGACAGACGATCTTTGTGTCCTACCTGCACTTTGAACCTGGAGTGGTTGGTGTTCATCTGTGTTCACTCATGAGTCATTCTCTTCCAGTGCCTTCCTCAATTAGCTTAGAACACTGCTTTCCTGCCCTTTTCCTAGGGATATGCTTTTCCTGCGAGGACTTGAAATGAAGTGCAACCCCACGCTCCTGAAGCAGCAGATGGAAAACTTTTTGTCGCAGAGGTTCTTTTGCTGTTAGTTGATCCATGAATTTGAGTTTCTCTTCAGATACGGTTAGGTGTACTCCTGTTGCCATCATTAACCACTGCAGTAATGACGCATGGGCAAGGACCTTGCTTATTGGGTGGAAGAATGCAAAGACGTTTATTGTGCAGTTAGAATTCCTTAAATACCAGCACCCAACAGGATATAACATCATATAAACAGGAAAGATGTTCACCACAGTGTCTCCCAATCACCTGGGGTATTGCACAGATTTTACCCATTATGGTAATAGGTAAACAATACCCTATAAGGCTACAAACTACAATTAACACTTCTCATAGGCCCAGTCTGTCCATGAACACACAATCTTCTCTCAGTCCATCTCCGGTGACCTGGATGCACTCCCAGGGTCACCTCCAGGCCCAGGAAAGAGGCCCTCTCTGTGATCCTCAGGGCCTATCTCTCTGCCAGCACATAGTGCACCCCAGCAAACCACACCTAGCTGCTCATGCTTTCAGCAGAGCTCAAGGAAAGAAGCAGAACTGCTGGGAAGAGTGATATGATGAAACTTGTTTTTCATATTCAAGAGCAGCAGAGCTACCTGCATATGAAAAGGCTTTTACAGTGAATGGGTTTTTCTCATCAACTAGAGTGAGACTTTATCTTCATATTTTCTCCCAGAAGCTGTACTTCTGAGTTTGCTAGAAGTTGCTTTATTGTGCGAGATGTATTGGCACTGGTGCTATTGAAAGCCTATTTTACATGACAGTATAATAGTAAACTTAGGTGAATGCTTTTAAAACCTTTCGCAGGAGCTGAGATTTAACACTATAGTTTTTGCTTGGGTTGTGTTGCAAAGAAATTATTTTTTACCTTCTTTGAATAATCTGTAGGGAAACAAAGCAATTTAAAGACCAACAAACAGAAGCTCATCAAAATACATCTCTAGTAGCTAGTGATAAATAATCTTTTTCTCACAATGGATTATTGCTGAATCTAAGTATTGTTCCCTGGTATTCAATTACTTCAGCTGATTTTGTTCATATACTAGAAACATTGCAGTTCTCTAGTCCTGTGCTTATTGATCAAGTTGGAGTGTCTGTATCAGCCCTGAGATGGAGCTTTTAATATGGAAGTCGTGCAGCATCCATTTCCTTATTGTCTTGAGTGGAGCTGCCCCAAGCTGGCAGTCCTCAGACCTGCAGCTGCTTTGCTGTATTGTGCCAACACTGGCTGGGGAGAGGCAGCAGGCAGGGAAATAGGCTTTCCCAAGGGGAGGCTTATTTAAAGTACTTTAGAAATTATGCATTTCCAGAAAGGGATTAACATGGGGAAACTTAGCAAAGGTTTTTGAAAAAAGTATGCCAGTTTGTGGATGATCTTGTCTCTGGGTTTTTGTGTGTGAAGGTTTTTTGCCTTGAAACTAGGCAGGCAGATCATGGCAAATGGAATTATTTCAGTCCTTAGGTTACAGAACTGTAAAGTATTTGAAATATCTGCTTAGTACAGATAGTTTAGATAGTAGTTTGGATCTGGAAGGACAGAAAGAATTGATGGAGATTTGCCAGAAGCATCTTTTAACAGAGTAGATTTTCTGATAGGAAACTGGTCAGTAGGTCCGGTCAATGCTGCCCAATGCCAGGAAGTAAATGATCTCTTGGGGCCAAGCGCCCAGTGCTGTGACCTGGCTAATTAAATTGGGCTGATGTCGGGGGACTGCCATGAAGGAACACATCGGCACAGCCTGGAGCCAGGGATGGGTAAAAGAGCCACTCTGTGGGTCTGTTTGCCAGCCAGCTCTGTATTTGACACGGCAGGACTTGCTGGACTGAGCAGAAAGTGTGGGGTGAGCACTGTGTGGGCCTGTGCCACATGGTGCCAGTCACAGCAGCTATAGTGTTTTGAGTCGATCAGGCTTGGATGGAAAGCACCACAGGTAGCTTGAGGGGGCCTTGCTCACCCCACCTGGGACAGGCTCAGGGTCCAGGCAGCTCCTGCTGTGGCCTTGGGATATGCCCTGCTAATTTCCTTTTGTTCCTGCAGAACAAAAACAGCCTGAGTGCTGTTGCCACACACTCTGTCCTTCCTTCTCGATCGAGTGGAGTGCTGCTTTTAAAAACATCACAGAAATAGTGATTTGGAAGGGACCCACAAGAATCATGGAGCCCTACTCTTAAGTGAATGGCCTACATGGGGATGGAACCCTCAAGCTTATTACCACCACCTGTGTGGCTACACAAAGTGCTGTGTAGCTCTCAAGACCTGAAGCGGTGACTTGAGACAGTAATTCTCCCCAGTAGTGGCTAGCATGTGTGGATCTGTACAAAATACCTTTTGTAAATCTTACCTAAAGGCTCCAGTTTTTGACTGTTGTTTCTTCTCATTTAGATAATTTTGGTGCATTGCATTGCACATCTTTTGTTTACAGCCGTGTAGCAAATTTTCTGTATGAGGCTTAAATTTGGAGGACTTGTTATCAGTTCTAACGTGTTAGTGGTTCAAGTATAGTGCCAAATCAACGGTTTGTTCAATTTTTAATTAGGATTATTTTATATTTGGCAGTTTTTTTGTACGTGCCGGTCATTCTACAATTTTTTAAAAAATGAAATCAGATTACTTTGGTTGTCTAATTTCTGAGGTTATTGCTCCTTCTGAGAGCACCTGGAAAGAGAGGCAGCCCACTTCAGCTAATAGTGTTGTAACTGTCCTAGTGGCTATGACAAATTGTATTAACTCTTCTGTACTTCGGAGAAAAAATGAAATGGAAACAGACTGGATGCGAAGGGCTGGCTTTATTTGGTAAAATGTGTTTTGGTTTGAACTTTCACTTGTTTTCAGCAGCACTGTTAGCTTGATGTTTTGATGCATAGTTGTTTCTGGGGGCTCCTGAGTTGAAAACTATATACAGGTATAGGATTCTGTTTCATGTTTTATATTGTATGTAATCTTGCTTCTGGAGAGTTCAGCTGGGTCTTCCATGCAGTTCCTCGATTGAGACACAAATTCTGTTTTGTCTTGGGTTTGTTGGGTTTTGTTTGTTTGGGTTTTTTGTTATTGTTTGTTATACTGATATCTCAAAAGTAGCAAGGCTTATATGTGACTAGCCAGCATAATTTGTGGCTAGTTGGAACTATTTTTTGAGGGAGAGGAGGAATGTAATGAGTTTTGTGAAGTTTTGGTCCTGTACCATGGCCTACCAGTGGACTGAAAGATGGCATTGCTGTGTGACAATTCTTGTACCACCACTCTTCAAACTTTTGCTGACCTCTTGTCAAGAACACGGAGGATGTAAGGTGCTAAATGTGTTATCCCCTTCTCCTTCCTCTGTAATAATTCTGAAGCCCTTTGGTCCACATCTGCAATATTTGTTGGAAGGAAAATGAATATATACCTTTGATCCTATCCAAACACCTTATTCAAAGGGATGGAGTAGGAACCTGCTGCAGAGGACCCTGTTTTATAGACAGGAACTCTGAGCAGTTAAAGTTCTGAGTTGCCCTCTTCCTGAACTTGAAAGAGCAGGGAAAATAAAAAAAGCTGAGAATAACTGAAGCATCCCTTAGTATTCAGATCCTAACTCTGTTGCCAAAGGAAAGCTGCAGCAAAGCAAGAGGCTAAGCTATGTATGATGAGTTAGTGCAACCCTTGAGTTACCCTTGAGTTATTAGTTGAGCATGGGAGGAGGTGGCCTGGCTTTCAAAAGGAACTGCTAGCAGAGCACTACTTCATATTTGGCTCTGACATATTCCCAGTGATATGAATAGACTGCTTATGTTGCAGCACGTAAGCAGGATGAGAATGCGAGTCTACTACAGCAGTTGGTGAAAACAACATATGTTTAATTTTATGAAGACTTAAAGACAGATGGTGTTCCATAGAATAATTATATAACAGCCAAAATTCCCTTAACAAATCTTTTTCTAATAGCTGTGATAATTACTCATAAATAGCCAGTCATTTCAGTATTTTTCTATTACATAAATAGTACAGGGATCTTGTTTAGCCCCTCTTAAACTCTTGGGTGAATTTGTTCTTTAGTCTGGGTTTTTTTTTTCACTTGTCATTTCTAGTCTTCCCTAGTTTTTGACAAAAGGCCCAAGCGATGTGCGCTTCTGTCCAATCAAGTGAAATAAATCTGAAAATGTCACCTCTCCCTTACATCTGCCTCTTTTAGGCTATTTTCTTTGCCTTCATGGACTCCCTGTGTTTCACTCCTCCCAGTCTCTGTCCAATGAGATTAAAGTTCCCATAAGAAATTGGTTACTGCCCTGTAGTCAGCCTTGGAGGAATGGAGTATAGAATTAAGATCTGTTTTCTGGGAACTGCTGGCTTTCATCCAAGATTTTATACCCATTTCTTCAGCTGTTATCTTGGATGTTTCTTGCATGACTCTTGAGTGGACTGGGAAGTTGTGCAGACTGCTGGAAAGGAGTTTTTAGAAATGGGTATGAGCTGGGCAACTATGTCTGAGGCATCAGCGTAACAGTCTTTGAAGCACCCTGTGGCCCTGATTGATCTGACATCAAGATGAACTGCCTGCTAGCAAAGGACAGTTGCCTTTTGATGAGGATTTTAAGGAATGGACTTAACAAACAATGTCCTTTCTTACCTCTCTAAGTCTAAGCCTTTCAGTATCCAGTAGCTTATAACCCATCTGCTTTCTGTATCCAAAGGGCAATTTGTCAACTCCTTGCAAGCCACAGGTCCCTCGACTGGCATCATCTTGGGGGAAGGGATAGAGAAAAGCTTCTTTTCTAGCTTGTTGCCTGTATCATGTTTGTGCTGATTTCTACTTTTTCTGGCAAAGGTAGTATGCAGGGCAGGGATTCAGATACAGGTCATGTTAAATAGGCTGGCCAAGGTTAGGGAGATGTTCAGCTTGGGAGGGACACAATTCTGCTAACACAACATTTTAAGTAATGCCAGCCAAAAGTAGAAGCATATATTGAGCACTGGCCAATTTGTCTGCAAAGTGTGTTTCTTATTTAAAGGCCTCTTTATGTGAAGCTGTATGCCTGCTTTCCCCAAAGGAAGCCTTACTAGCTTCCTTGCTAGTCATGGTGGACCTTTAGCAATCAAAACAGATGAGGGTTTGAAGAAGTAATTATAGGAAATACAGCAGCAGAAGTACTTCAGTAAACGCCACTACAGTTTCTCAGCTGGAGAAGTACTAATAGTGATTTCCTTTGGGACACCACACTTTATTCTCAGTGGTAGATACAAGTCTGGGGCTTGACAATTCTACTTGAGTAAGTTACAAGAAGTTCCTCATAGCAAGAGCAATGCAGGACTGCAAAGCAGTAGAGGTTGCTTGTGTTAGCCAGGTGTCTTGGGGTGACTTTATAATGTGTATCCCCTATCGCTACCCTATGCCCACCAATCTTTTCTGTGTCTTTAAACTGAGCCTGAGAAGGACAGAAAACAAAAAACGTTTCAAAGCAGTTGTTTCAAGGTCATGGAGATATGCTCCTCTGTTTCGGCGGTACCCTTGGTTTTTTTTCTTCGGCTCTTTTTCTCCCAGCGAGAGATGGAGGGTTGAATTTCGTTTTCCTAGGATTTTTGGGGTTTTTTGTTCTTTTCTTCTCTTCTGGACTGTTTCAACAACATCTGAACACATCAGGAGAATTTTCCCGGAGGCCCGGGGGG